>JAOBYE010554970.1:0-12692 GCA_025403585.1 Parazoanthus swiftii
TTGATGACTTCCAACCCAGGTGTACCTGCTTTCTCACTTAGTGTACCCCATTTCCCAAGCCTTAAGAAAAACACTGAGTTACAACAACACAGCATTCTAGACAAACAAAGCACCAAGTGTAAAGCGTTTTTCAAATGAAAATAGTTAATTACAAGTTTGAGTTGTGAAACTAGTTTATTGTTGGTTCGGTTTTCGATTTACTCGTTATTTCATTTATACTTCCCACTGTACTTCATCAGGTGGTGTTTGACGCAGATGGCTGTTTACGCAAGTATGATAGCACCAAAGCTATCATGAAAGAGTTCTTCACTTTAAGGTTGGATAGGTACCGCATACGCAAGACTTATCTGGAGACGATGCTGTTAGCAGAGGCTACAAAACTGGAAAACCAAGCTCGGTTCATCCTTGAAAAGATTGATGGGGAAATTGTGATTGGTGAGTTTTATGGACTCTTAAAGCTGGCACTCTGTTAATTTGTATCTTAGTTTCCGAGTGTTTGTACCTTCTTTTCCAGACGGAAAAGTCAGTCTTGGAAGTAGTTTTTGATGAAAATGGAAGGGCTGCTGCGGTACCCTCTCCACTTCAAGGCTTAAGAAAATCGCTGCACTTAAAACTGACAAATGTAGATCTAATTTCTGTACACATCTGATTAGCAGGTGGTTCGTGGTTCAAAGCATATCCTTTGTATCGTGTTATAAAGTATTCCAACTCTACCAAATTTGATAAGGTTTTTTTTCATTTATCAGCTGATTTATTACTATAGTAAGAATTGTTAGGCTTTAGACAGACAGCTGGTAACGTACGATATTTCACTGTTATAGAGAATCGAACCAAGAGAGACCTCATCGTAATGTTGGTGCAGCGAGGCTATGCTTCAGACCCAGTCAAGACATGGAAAGAGTCACTGAAAGCTGACGGCGGAGCGGTTGATAGTGAAGACGATGCTTCGAGTGTGGCTAGCTCATCGGCATCCACAGGGGGACCAGATTTCAATTATCTGTTGGGCATGGCCCTTTGGTCTCTTTCGAAAGAGAAGAAAGACGAGCTGCTAAAGCAAAGGGATGATAAGGTAGGAAATATAGATTGCAGTTATCAAATAATTTAAAAATTCAGGCCTAAAAAACCTGGAAGATTATAACTATTGGGTAAGGGAAGGTCATGGAAAATCAAATCTTTGTGTGAACCAAATGTCAGATTTTTTAGTTACTGTATACGACAGTTGAATTGAACCTGTTGGAGAACATAATCCAAAACTTGAGCTGGGTTTTATGTGGTGATATCGGATTCCTGTGGCTGTGCTTCCACAATCTTACCGTGAAGAATCTAGATTTTGTGAATGGAGCTGAGACAAAATCGGCGCCAGTTTCAGTTTTGCCTTTTAGGCCCAGTGTTTAAACGACTTGAAAACCCTTGAGTTTAGACTTTCCTAGAAACGTCCTTGAAAATAGCAATGTGTATAGTTTACAATCGTGTTTCTGTTGCTCAAGTGTCTTTTTTTACTTTTCGTCTGAAACTAAAGGCGATGTTCAGTGCGGCACTTGAAAAAGTGTTCCAAAAGAATTTCCGAGTAGTGTGATAGTCTGAACGTGATGTGGGCGCCGTTCGTGCACAGCATTCATGTCATTTGTTATATGTGCATGTACATGTTTATTTTAGTTGATTCAGTGCGTGATTCAAGATTCAAGTATTGAAGAAATCAGCTTTTTAGGAATCATTGATATGCGATCGTCAGACAGTTGTGGCGAAAGCTTGCAAGTATAGAAATATACGGCTTAACGTCCCTGTCCATTACCACGTTGTGGTAAAAGAAGGTTTAAATCTCGACTTAGGCCGGAAATCGAACCCTGTACTTTGTTGTTGGCAGTCGATTAGAGATCTCACCAACTAGGCCAATCTCACGCATTCCAATAATTGTAATTTATACAAAAATAGCAATACAGACTATAATTTCTGTTATATCACAGAATGCGCTTAAAGCGGGTTTTTTGTATATTTCATCGGGATGCAATACAAAATGCCAATAAAAATTCCAGTTCAACTGATACATTTTTAATTTTTTAAAAAATCAGTTGTCTCATACAGCTAGATTCACATAATTTGCTAAATAAAATCCTGCTGCGAAATTCAAATCCACTTCTTTTTTTGTAGAAAGAAGAACTTGACATCTTGCGAAAGAAGACTCCAGAAGATTTGTGGACGGCAGATTTAGATGTGTTCCTTGAAGAACTGGAGGTAAGTTGGAAATCATTTGTTGAGTGTGGGGTTCACAAAACTCCGAAACCGGCGGCCATATAAAATCACTGCAATACTGTGATTTTAGGGTGAAAGCGAAACACTTGAGTAAGATTTGTGATTAACCAACTTGCTCGACGATAAAGAAATAGTTTTTCTAAAAACTTGCCTTCCAGTATTAGCACAAAGTTTTTTATTTTGACATGATTCGATCATTTTGGCCTGCAGAGATTAGAGCAGCAAGAGAGAGAAGAAGAAGAGAATGCTGTGAAACCTAAATCGAGTCGTTCTCAGAAAGCCGCCAAACCGAAACCTCGCAAGCAAACCTCCGTCAAGGCTGCCTTTAAAGAGATTGGCAGCGAAAAGGCAGAGAAAGAGAACAAGAAGGAGGAGACGACTAAAGCGGCAAAGGAAACTAGTAAAAAGGGTGCTGCCAAGAAGGTGAAAAGTGAAGCAGCAAAGGAGGTGCTAGAGACGATCAAGGAAGACTTTGAATTTCAAGAAGAAGAAGAAAAACCAATGTTGACTCTGATGGACCGTTTGGCTATGAAAAAGAAGTCCCAGCCATCTTCTGTCACATCAATTACTAGTTCCACTGATTCGAGTGGCTCTTCTGCTTCAAGAAAGCAGTCTACGCTGGATGGGTTTGGCAAGAAAGTGGCGGCTACTAAGAAAAAGAAGATACTTGAATCCGATAGTGAGGAAGATCTGATCCTGGATTTCAGCGATGATGATAGTGCGCTGCCGCCACGCCGCCAGGCAGAGAGGAAGGTGGCAAAGGTCAGTGGCCTTAAACAGAGCTTATACGAGTCACGAAACTTTAATGAACGAGTCACGAAACTTTAATTAGAGCTTGTACGATTCACGGATAACCTTGCATGTCTGTAATTTAACAAATTCGTTTTTCACGCCTTGAGAGTCGTGGAGTTTTGATTTGGTTGAAACTGAATATTAATGTAAACCGGTGTGGATCAGTTAAATGGAGACTCGCCTTAATTTACGTGCGGAATGCTGGATTCCCATTAAGGTAGAATTTGGCTAAATAAGTACCTTTGTCTCCAATAAGACAATCTATTTTATATCTTGAAACGTTGTCACTGTTTTAAAAAAAAGTATTGCCATGAAAAGATGGTCAAATTTAAATAAACGAAAAACTGTGGAATTTTTGAAGATCCAAAGAAGTGCGCGAAGCCTGTTAAAAGGAAGGGCTGTTCTATTAGGATCAAACATTACGGTTGTTTAAGAGGTGAGTTTGTCAAAATACCACCTACTCATTTCAATCAAAGTCTCCGAGTTGATTGAAAAAATTTGTTAAGAAAGTCAACCAACCCGAGCAACATTCGTTTACACTTGGAACCGATCCATTAGCTTTGACACGCCGTGATACTGAGTAATGTTCCGTCATAATGTTAGAAAGCCTGCAATCTGAAAAGATACTACAACAAATTTTAAATATTTCAGAGGAATTCCTTGAACTCCAAGACGAACGAACAACAAAGTATGGTCGTTTTTGTAAGGCACAGTTCCGCTATAATACAATCGTTGCCAGTAAAGCAGCTTATACTGCTACCTCTTATTTCTTTGTATTGTATTTCGGACAACCAATGAGCGAGTATATGGTCAGCGGTCACAAACTAGACACAAAAAACGCTTCGATAATATTAGTCGTAAAGTTTAAATATCAAAGTTTAGGTCTTCCTTTGCTTATGATAACATCAAAATGTACTATTTTATTCCTGCATGACTTTAGAAAAAGAACTTTCTTTGTTTTGGATTTGTGTGTCTGGAGGTAAATGAAACCGATCACAGTTTGCAGATCTACAGACATGTACAAATTCTTATTCTAGAGCAGCGTTTTTCTAATGCAAATTTTTGCTAGATCCATTCCCTTGTGGGGGCTAAAAGTCACGAAGAAATGGATCTAGCGAAAATTGGCATTAGAAAAATGGTGTGTTGGCGATAGAAGGAACCAAACTCGATTTCAAACCGGTAGAATCAACCGGCAATTTTGCTTCAGCTCAGACAAAGTAACCAAACTTTTTTTTTTGCCTGTAGAATCAACGGAAGTTCTCCTTTAGCTCGGACGAGGACAGTTTTGAGGCCAAGGGAACGACAAAGGATGATTCGTTTGTAATTTCTGACGATGATGCTGATTTTGATATCGGGAAGAAGAAAGAAGCCAAAAAGCCAAAGAAACCCGTAAAACCAAAGAAGAAAACTGTCCCTGTGCTAGATAGCGATGATGAGAAGGAGAAGAACTCTGCAAGTACTCCCGACAGTGGCAGTGAGTCAGAAAAGAGCGATGTCATGGCTACAAGGGCCCTCATCGAGAAGTTAACCCCAACAAAGAAGAAGCAGACGAAGGTCTGTTCGTTGTCATTCTTACTGTAAATTGTTTTCAGTGTTATCCTCGCTCTGGCACGCGGATCGGGGATTGAAAACGCTCAGATAATGCGATTCTCTTGGATTGCAGATAGAAAACACATACATCACGCGTAGGCTCCAACTACTCCTTATGGTATCGAGAATTGGGAAACCAAATAGCCGCAGGACAAACAAAACAGAATTTCCATGTGCAGGTTTTCACTGAAGGAAACTCTGAGATGTGAACCATATTAGCACTTTTTGGGTAGAACTATTCTGAAAGCAAAAGATTGGCTTGTTTTCCCGTTCCTTCAAGAACGTACACGCCGATATAGCCTCCTGTTGTAGGTATCGCTGTGAGGCGGCATGTTTCCTTCGCAAGTCATAGCCGACTGTTTTCGTACATTCCAAAAACTTAGTCCCTCAAAAGCCAACTCATAAGGACTATCATCGATTGAAACAAAAATAGCAAATTCGGGTCCCAGGTTCCTGAAACATGTTTTCGTTTGCATTGGCCACCCCACCCCCGTTTTTTCATGTGGTGGTCAAAAATGTTAAAATAACTGTAAATTGACAAACAGTTGTCCCCAAAATCTTTCTTTAAGAAAAGCAATCTAAATTTAGTGAAGTTTCCCGTCGACGTTTGTTTTAGCAATTCTGTGTTTGTACATCTTATTCCATATCATTCTGTTGTTAGGAATTACCTCAAGCTTCTTCCACTGCGGACGTAGAGTCTCTGGCAAGTGCGGAGGAGACAAGCTCCACTGGTGTGGACGAAACAACTGGTAAGCCGCAGAAGAAACAAGTCTCGAAGAAGGCTCCTGCGAGGCCAAAGAAGGGCAAGAAAGCTGATACTACACAGCCAACCCTTTTGGATACTTTGAGCAAGTCAACAGAGAAGAGAAAAATCGAAACAGCAACAGTGCAGGACGAAGACGATGATATCTTGCCGGTGAAATCTAAAACGGTTGGTTAAAGAAATATATTTTTGTCTTGTAAAACATTGTCTGTTCCAAACCCAAGTATTACGCTAAAATTCGGCTTTTCGAGACTTGAAGGTCTCATGGGAAGAAAGAATTAGTTGCATCTTTTTCATGTAATCTTTGGCTGCAGATTTTTTACTTGTTATGTGTATATCTACAGTATTATTCTAGCATCTAGTCAAGGAAAATACAAGATTTCCTTTTTTTTCGTTCTTTCCAAAAATATCGAAACTGTCCTCTGTTCTTTTGACGTTTAAGGTTATATAACAAATTGATCGCTGCACACCGCGAGGTAATTAAAATCGTAACTAAACGGCGCTGTTCTACTTAATCGTTTCAGGTATTGTGGCGACTCAAAAAGCAGACGACAGACACTGTCGTCTGTTATTCTGAAGACAAACAAAGCATCTCTATCGTCTGTTATTGTGACGACTCTCAAAAGAGCTTTGTTTTCTAGTATTGTGATAACACACAAAGCAGCGCTGTCCTTTGTTATTGTGATGACTCGCAAAGGAGCTCTATCGTCAGTTGTTGTGATGACTCACAAAATAGCTCTGTCGTCTGTTATTCTGACGACATGCAAAGCAGCTCTGTCGTCTCTTATTGCATGGGATAATTCACAAAGCAGCTCTGTCGTCTGTTATTATGATGACTCCCAAAGGAACTCTGTCGTCTGTTATTCTGACGACATGCAAAGCAGCTCTGTCGTATGTTATTGTTATGGCTCACAAAGCAGCTCTGTCGTTTGTTATTCTGACGACATGCAAAGCAGCTATGTCGTATGTTACTGTGATGACTCACAAAGCAGCTCTGTCGTCCGTTATTCTGATGACATGCAAAGGAGCTCTGTCGTCTGTTATTGTGATGACTCGCAAAGGAGCTCTGTCGTCTGTTATTCTGACGATATGCAAAGCAGCTCTGTCGTCTGTTATTGTGACTCACAAAGCAGCTCTGTCGTCTGTTGTTGTGATGACGAGTCGCAAAGGAGCTCTGTCGTCTGTTATTGTGACGATTCACAAAACAGCTCTGTCGTCTGTTATTCTGATAACATGCATAGGAGCTCTGTCGTCCGTTGTGGTGACACACAAAGCAGCTCTGTCGTCTGGTATTGTGATGTTTCACAAAACGGCTCTGTCGTCTGTTATTCTGACAACATGCAAAGGAGCTCTGTCGTCTGTGATTGTAATGATACACAAAGCAGCTCTGTTGCCTGTTATTGTGATGACTCACAAAGGAGCTCTGTCATCTGTTGTTGTGAAATGCAAAGCAGCTCCGCATCTGTTATTATGGTGACACACAAATTAAACAGGTCCGTCGTCTGTTATTGTGGTGACACACAAATTATGCAGGTCTTTTGTCAGTTACTAATGATTTTATACAAATCTGCTTCATCGTCTGTTATTATGTTAACTCGTAATGGTAGCTCTGTCGTTAGTTATTGCGGTGACCAGGCACTTAGCCAGGAAGTTTGGTGGTTGCAGAAGGGGGGATGGGTTTGTCGATAAAGACCAAAGTCAAACATAAAGATTTGCAGTGACTGAATCCGTTTTTTCTCAAACTTCGTTTTAATTGAGCTCACTACTACGGAAACATAGTGATGTTTTTGAAAATCGATGCTTTCTTTTTTTAAGAAATACAACTGTTTTTTTTTTATTTTATTTTCATTTCGCGTTAAATAGAGTCGGTTGGGTTCGTGCTTCGAAGAACTAACTTGGTGTGGCCTAATCTTTGTCTGCAGATTTATTGTTTGTTTTGTTATTTTTTTATGTAACATCGAGTCAAAAATTCAGGATTTCGTTCTATTTCATTCTTGCCGAAAAAATCGGAAGTTCTTAAGCTTTAACGCCGCCCCCTTTTTGCTGTCCCCTTCGAACCAAAGGTTCAGTCCCCCCTCCCTCCCCCTAAAAAAATGAACAGAACGGTTTTCGGTTCACCTATTGCGAGCTTTTTGAGGAAATATCTTAAATAGGTATTCTAGGTGACTTTATTTTTTCTATTATCCATCACTCGTGGTCAGGTTCCTCGAATGTTCTTCCCATCTAGTGATCTACTCTACCAGTTTGAAACTAATAAGAAAAGTAAAGGTTATTGCTCTGTTTGCTCGCTTATTCAACATCAATGTCAGTAAGAGATCATTTTAACTATTTTGTTTCAGTGCACGATCCAGATCATTTTTCTCTTGTATTGGTACTGTAGATAACGTTTCCTTTCTGCACTTTGTCAATACATAACAGACGAAGCTACCTCCAAAACAAAAGAGGAAAGTGGCAGCTCCAAATTCATCGAAGTCTGATGAAAAGTCAAAAGAGGCTCCAACCAGAAAGAGAAAGGCCACAAGGAAAGGGAAGGCGAAAGAGTTAGACTCTGACAGCGATGGGTCTGTTGTCGTTACTGCCACAAAAACAAAGAAAACTAACCAGAGAAAGGTTTGACTTTGAGCTGGCTTCACAGTATACCTTATTGTGGTTATCAATAAGGGCTATTCTTAGCGTGGCTTCTTTGCTGCTGACAGCTCGAGAAGACACTTGTGTTGTAACAAGTCAGGGTTGCCATGTTCAGTAAAAAGTCAGGGTAAACGAATTTTTTTGAAGGTCGGCGACAAGTCAGTTAAATTCATATCTTTTGGATAGTATAAAAAGCATATTGAACGTCCGAACAAAAAACATGAAAATGTGTACAGCATGTTATGTTTTCTGCACAAAATTGCCATGTTTAAGGTCAGTGAAATTTTGCCCTAAGTCAGGAAAAAGTAAGGGAATTTGCAACCCTGTGGCAACCCTGTTACATGTGTAAATACAATACAGTACTTGGCTTTCATCGAAAACTTAACAAAACTACTCCTTTTAAGACGACCACGAGTATTGCTATTAAATTTTAAATAAACCACGCATCTCACAGGTGAAAAAAATTTGTATGCATTTTCCAAGAAAGGTGTGTGACTATACAGTAAAAACCCGCGTATAAGAACCTAAAATTTAAGAACCTGTTAGGCTAAAATTGTCCATTTAGACTCCCTACACACAAGAACCTGTTTTAGCCTAGAACTTGAAACAGGTTCTTATTTTGAGGACCTCAGTCAACACAGATTTCTTAAATCAAGTAAAATAAGCACCACCAGTTTGTTAAATAAAGCCCAAACCCGGGCAATGAGCTAATTAACATGCTTTAATAGATCAGACGGTTTTATGTATACAATACAAACAAACAGACCATGCCCACCAGTGACAAACATGATTTTTGTTTAGAAAATAAGAACCGGCTGTTTAAAAACCTAACTAGCCTAACTTCCCAGTTAAGCATCATTTATATAAGAACCTGTTTAGGCTAACTTGGAAAAACTTAGGTTCTTATACGCGGGTTTTTACTGTATTCTAACCACTGTAAGGGTCGGCAAGAAAACCTAGATATCCCCCTCCTCTTCTTCACATACTTAAGCTATATAAAGGCCATCGCACACTAGCCGATTTTTGGTCGGAAGAGTCAAATTTGTCTGGCTACACAGCTCATCACACACTAACATCACGTGATGAAATAACCCTTTTCCATTGGTTGTAGCACACGTTGCAGTTGGGCCACCACACACTTGCCGACACGAACCGTTATGGCGTCTGAAAATCAAACACGTTTCATTTTTGCCGGACAAACTCCGATTTTGTAGTACCCTATACTAGGCGATTTTCTGTCGGCGACAAAAAATCGGGAGTCTCCCTACGAGAAACCGGCTTTCCCTATTTTGCCGACCCTTTGGCAAAAACAGTGAACTGTTCGCCCAAAGTTTCGAGAATTAACCCTGCAAGAAAACTAAACAAAGCACGCGGAATTCATGTTAAAATGTAACTGCAATTGTATTTTCCTTCATAGCCCAATAAATCGTCACCCAAGAAGAAAAGAGTGCAACTTTCAAGTGACGAAGATGAAGAATTTCATGCTAAACTTGATGATGAGGAGGAGGAGCCCATCCCACGGCCCGAGAGGCAGCGGCGAGCTCGCGCCCCAACCAAATACAACTTTGGTGAGGCTTCAGATGAAGAAAATGATGATACGAATGACTGGATGGGCTCTGATGATGACGATAGTGACTTTTGAGCAATCGAGTTGCTGATCTCATCTGAGCTGACCGAATGGATTCGACCAGAGCAAGGAGAGCAGCATGGTGGAGAGCTGATCGCCTTTCACATGCTCCCGAATGTATATAACATTTTATTTCTGTACCTTTTTGCAAGAATATGCAAAGTTAGTGTGTTAATTCTCTGATCGCCTTTCACATGTACCTGTCTCATAAACATCTGATCACTTGTTGATCCGTTGTTGTTACGTTTGCTAGTTCATTTGCTCCCGAATGTATATAACATTTTACTGATGTACCTTTTTGCAAGAATATGTAAATTTAGTGTGTTTTCTTGGTCTGATCTTGATAGGAAGGTGTACAGCAAGCCAAACACTCGTCTTGTCAAACTGTTGAATTTGTAAACCTGGGCTTTTTGATCTTTAAAGGTTTTTTTTATGTTGTACAGGAAAATACTACGTTCATCTTGTAAATATGATAATATACACAATATCTGTACCGGTTTTGTTATACAGCTGCCGCCGAGTCTGGAAAAGTCAGGTTTTTAAAGTTGAGAAAGTCGGCGTTTTGGTCATGAAATTTCCAGACCATGATCAAAGTCAAGGTATTTTGAAATTTAAGATCCGTTGTAACCTCGCTAAGGAAAACAATCTTTCTGCCGTTCTATGCCGGCTATAAAACGCATTCACTAGCTCAGTCAGATGCGTTTTGAAGAGTCTGTAGTAGTAGTATCCTTGCGGCAACTCCAATTAGAAACTAAAATCACAATTTGTGAATACTCTGGACTTGTTTCGGATCGGGAGGACGTACATCTAACTGACCATTTGATACAGTTCATTCGTAGCATTTGCCTCTAATGTCTTCAAAGGAAAACAACTCCAGAGCGGGTTTATCCAGCTCTCGTCTTCGTCAGTTTACCCACCAAACGTCTTTCTTTTCTTCTATATTTTGCAAAACCAAAAAAATATTTATTGGTTTTTATTTTTTGGCTTCAAAATGCAAGAAATGGTCACATCACCCAGGGGTACGGTCTCGCGTTGTGAGAAGCTTATCACAGGCAAAATATACTTTTTTTTTAAGTTTCGTAAATGAATAGTTGCCTATCACTTCATTCTTATTGAATTCCCTGGAAAATCTTCATGCATTGAATAAAATGAAAGGATCATTGGTTGTTAAAATGTTTGAACTGCATTTTTTTACGGCACGGATTATCATATCTGAATTAGTCGAGTCATTCTACGCAAAAAAATGGGTCAACCTCAAACTAATTGCAGGGGAAGGTATTTCAATGAATTTCAACGTAGAAACCCATCTCCTATAACAGATCAAAAATCCCCGGTAGGGAAGGTGGTAAAAACATGATTTACTGAGACCTATTTTGGCCTATAGCATCGGTATAGCATGGAAACGAGGCTACAAACAGTAATGAGACAAAGCCTTCTAGTCAAACAGTATTCACGTTTTCAGGATAATAGGATATCCTCCTTACAAGCTTGGCATGTGTTAACAAGTGGAATCACCGTTCACATTTTGTTTATCAAGCTTTAGTTTCACGTTTTTCGTGAAAGAAATGTACAAGCTAAGTTTTGTTGCCTTGTGCTAAGGACTTGTGTGTTATGTTACCTCGACGAAACTAGCCATTTTCAGATTTCTACCTGAAGCACATCTATAACTTGAGTTTTAAATGGTGTTCAGGGCTTGTTTCGCACATACTGCACATAATGCTTCCTACTTTGTCTTCGATGGAAGCGACAAGGTATCTACCAAGAACATGCGCATCAGCAAGCAGCGGGGAACAACTGACTAAGAAATTTAGCTTGAAGAGGGAATAGTCCACATACAATTCAAGGAACAAAAAGCGGCCGATAAAATTTACTCGGCCAAAATGTGTAGCAGAGCAACTGCACAGCCCACCATCCAGATGCCGACGTTTACCTCATGATTGTCAAGAAAGCTGTTGAATCTGCTGGAGAGACTACAGTTCTTGTCAGAAAGGACACCGATTTACCTGTGCTATTTTCTCTACGTCGGGCTGATTTATCATGACATATTTCCAGCCAGAGCTTAAAGCGAAGTCACGGCGCTGGGTCTGAGATTTGATGGTTGCCAAGGTAGGGCTTGTTGAAGTCATCTGTAACAACATCCTGGGATCTGCTACAAGTTCACGCCTATGCGGAATCGTTAAGGGAACGGTCATCAGGAAGTATGATATTTAAGCGCACTTCAGAGAGCAAGCCAAGCAGTTCGACTCGATAGTCAATGATACCAGAAATACTGCGAGAAACTAGCGAGCAATAAGTTACAGATACATTCCAAAAACCGTCCGCCAACTTCACTCGTGGCCTAGTATCACAGAATGAGGTCTCTTACCTACAAGTGCAACAGTGGAAATGTGAGGAAATAGGATTGGAAATAAAATATTAACCGCAGCGATCAGCTATTGCAGCAAGTAACGACCATCTTTCCACCTGCACCCGAGTCCCGGTTACTCCCAGTCAGGTATAACTGTTTGTCCGATTGTAGCAGTATGAAGTGCACCTGTCGCAAAACAAGCTAGGTTGCTCCCATGTGGGCAGTCGGAAAAGCCTCTGCCTTTCAGTCGTTGGACGGTCATTCCTTCGGTATCTGCAGTATGTTAAAACTCATGTTTTGGTGTAACTTGACAAATGTGTTCACCAGCTTTATAAGGACATGGTTCGCACTTGAATTTTGAAATTTCAGCTTTTATCCTTGAAGAGTGTAACTTTTCTATGAGTCAAGAATTCTATGAGTCGTGAGTCAATGAGTCATGGGTCAAATCTTTGAAGTTAAAGATTTCCTATCCAGTGCTTATGAGCCCCGGTCTCGTACAACTTCGCAAGGGGTACAGGCGCGGATCTAGGGAAAATCCTGACCGTTTTACTGATAACCGAGCGCCGAAGGCGCAAGAATGTAGGGGGGTCCGGGGACATGCCCCCCCGGAAAATTTTATCAATTTTAATTGCCTAAAGTGCCCTCTCCTGGCTTCTGGAGTCAATCGGACAATATATTTGCAAGTTGCATTCTTC
>JAOBYE010555081.1:0-12692 GCA_025403585.1 Parazoanthus swiftii
GGCGTTTTGTGTGCTGAAACGGAAACTAATTCATACTAATTTTGCAATAAATTGAAACAGCAGTAACCAAACTTGTATTTGTGTGAAAACAAGCTTTTTTGATTTACAAACTTTAGAGAAATATCCAGTGCAACATTTCCCATTTTTCCTTGATTTTACCTCTCCAGAACTCATAATTTGTAGGGGTGGTCTTATCTCGGAACGTATTTACTTCTCTGGGAAATTATCTATGCCATGGTGAATAGTTGCAGTAGAGTGTTTATTGGTTGCAGTATGGTGGAGTTTCGCTGACCCCCCATTTCCATGATTTCTGGATTACTGCCTGGTTTTCTCAGACAGACACTCTTAAATGTAATATTTATGAATTCAATGTAAAAACGTACATAATTATATGTGCTATTAATGCATAAACAACTCCATTACTGTAAATGCTTCTAGCTTCCTTTCTTTAATTCCCTCTTTCTTAAATTTTGTTGTCTACAAATATTTAACATTACATGAAAGAAAATAGCATTAAAAAAAACTTTTACAAACATTTATATAATTTTATTTTTGATACTTACTTCTAACAGCAATTGTAGCTGACGCTAATGCAATTCCAGCACTACTACTTGCGGCACAATTGTAGTCTCCAGTGTCATTCACGTTAGCACGAGGTATTATAAGTGACTCACCAGGTGGAAAGGACCGACCGGGGTTCTTCACTTGAGTCCATGTTATTTTTGGAGCGGGTTTACCAGTTGCGTTACAAAACAGGCTGACTGCATTGTTTTCAACGACAACAGTGCTATTGGGGTAGGTTTGGATGGACGGACGAACTGAAATACAAACCAACTTACTAATTACTTAACGAGATGTGAACAATCTATAGTGATTTAAGTTTGCTAAGTTGGAGTACTGTACAAATGCGACTTTCTCAATGCTGGACGATTCTAGTGCCGCAGTAAACGAATGAAACTACTGAACATTAAAAAAGAAACATTAAAATAATAAAATAGATATTTGAATTCTACATCGCTACGCTTTTGCGATACTGTCGGAAAAAACTTTCACTGACACCCGATACGGTTTCAGCGTAACAAAACAGGACAGCATACGTCTTTTTAGATATACAAACCTCGTCCAACAGTTGGGTACCTGCATCACTAACAAACATTTTTTTTTGTTTTTTTTTTGTTTCTTAGCAGCAGTAGAATTATTGAGTACAGGGCCCATTTTTCAGTCTAACTCCTGGACTGCAAATCAGCCAGGCATCCGAGAGACAGACGTAACACTCACCGTTTACAACAAGTTGTGTATCCTTACTCTGCCCAGCGATTGGATCTTTGTTTGTTTTTACATTACACCGATAAACCTTTTCGTCGCCTAAAAGCAAATTCTGAAGAATGAAAGTGACATTCTGTCCAATCACCAGTAGATCAGAATTTGCACGCTTTAGGTCCTTGATGTTTATGTTTGGTTGTATGGCAGCTATGGTCCCGCCTGAATCTTTATCTGAAATTATAGCAGACTGGAAGGTTTCGTTCACCAAAAGGCCAAACACCCACGTCAACGTCACACTTTCATCTTTGATGGCAGTCCTCTCTTCGTCCCATATCCATCCAGCAGGGTCAACACAGACTGAAAGACAAATCGATTCATTACCACTGCTTTCAAAACTATGCGACACTCTGACGTTTATCTTGGGCTGCCATCAAAAATCAAATCCTATCAAGCACAGCTGCAGGTGCAGGTCCATTGTGGCGGTTGGGACGGTGCAACCTCGTGGGGGATTGGGACTCCCAGAAAAAGTGACGGGGGAACGGCGTCCAAAAGTTGACCTTAACCCACCAAGCTTATCGAGGTTAGAGAAAGCAGTTTAAAAGACAGTACATTAGCGTTATATAACTTTAAATCTGATAATAGAGTACAATGGGGAAGATCGACGCTACATAACTTTAAATCTAAACCGAGTACAATGAGGGAGAATGTGTCTTCTTGTAAAGAAAAAAAGAGGAGTTGGTGGTTCAAGAACAGGTGTTGCAGTACGTCGCCTCACTACACTGATGATTACAGCTGATGGCAGGTGGTTTGTAATGGACATGAAGGTAATTTATTAAAACCATATCTTTCAACTCACCCGAGTAAGGCATGAGCAGCAGAGATGAAGTAATTGTGACAGTTAAAAGTGACCAAACTGAAGCCATTGGTGAGAAACCAGCGTTTGTATGACAAAATTATATGTTTGTCTCCTGAAATATATAACAAAAGAGCAAATATTACAAAATGTGCACTTTTACTTTCTTCAGCAAAACAGTACAAACAGTTGAAATTTTTCATGCATATAGAAAAACTTTGTATAGTAAAATGGTATAAATATTGTTATAAAAACTTGAAATTTGAAAATTATAGTGATGCATGTTTCATATTTCTCTGACAATTACTTTTTGAGATGTTACGAGTAAATATTTGGATTTGTGACGTCGCAAGTACATTTCTTTTTACAAATAAGCAAAGAAAACCCTGGTTTTACTTGAATATGTTGTTTGTGTTGTGTTGTTCTGTTCTCCAGGGAGTAGAAACGCTTTTTGATACTTACTTACTGATAATATAATGACTTTTTTACCATTAGACAGCCAAATCTTTAGAAAGTCATCAATGTCCAATCTGTATAATGCATCGAGTATGTCATCTGTAAAGAGAGTGTTCCTTATTGATCGTGCAGGAGGAGGTAAAGTGGGGATGCAGGCGAAAAATAGGGGGCTGTGAAAACTTTGTAGGGCTAATCAGGCTACAAATTGCTAAAACCGTCAGTGAAACTGAAGTAGTCGAAGCTTCTTCAGCATCATCAGTTGCAAAGTAATTTCCATCTTCAGCAGCTGAAGATGAGGATTCAATGAAAACTCCGACATGTCTTCCTGTGTTCTTGTACTTGGTGTATTAGCTATACCAAAATACGCTGGAGTGGTTGGAATGCTTTTTTGCGTAGCTTCGATCTTTGATTTTACCCCATCCTTCTAGGTGGCTGCCCGAGCTAATAGTATACCACTGAAGTTATCTACTTTACTCTTGTTGGCTTATCAGTAATTAAAGGTATTAATTTTCTTCAAGTACTGGAGGCTTTCAGGTAAAATCTGGGTTTGAGTGGGGTTTTTCCCAGTCGTTTTGACTGACGCTTGACAGCTGATTCAGTTCGACGTAGGAAATTTCCACTACATACTTTTATAACCTGATTAGCGGCACTACCACTCCATGAGTTGCAGTGACAAGCTTGACTACCTGCTTAAACCTGATTCAGTCTGTCACTCATTATTTATCTACGCCTCATCCCATTTTCTAACATTTCGGTGTTGGATCTCCGCTCTGTCTGCAACAGGTTTTGAGAATAGCTTTGTGACAACACTTGCAGTGTGTGTGGCATCATTGCTCCAGTTGGTATATTTGACTTTGCTCTGCCTACCGCTTAATTCCAAAGTATCAGCAATGAACTGATACCCTATGAGTACAAGATGAACTTTCTCCTCAATGTATAATGTTGAGCTGGAGCTGGTAAGAAAGTACATAGAAGCATAGAAGTCCAACGGATTTAAAGTGATAACGGCTAAAAGCAGTGATGACAAAAATGAAAACAGTGATAACAATGAGAACAGTGGCGAGAATATGAATATTTTATATGTAGTTCACTTTGAATTCCAATTTATTTTGGGACAATAATTTAACCCCTTTTCCGCTTTGGCTATTTCGGAGTTCTTAGGCTCTGAAAGTATTGAAGCTATTATCATGAAATTGAAGGTTAGATAGAACTCTCATACCTAAATAATGCACTAGGTTACAAATTCATACGACATTATACGACATTATATCATGTAACTAGCAAGGTTAAATCTGCTTACATGCCAAATGGCCAGCTTTTATCTATAACCATTTCAAAAATCATGAGGGGGGCTTAAAAAAAACCCTGCCCCCAATCAACGTTGGTGTTTTTCAAAAAGGCCCAAACAATAAAGGGTTAACGTTGGCGCGGAAAGTTTTTATGTTATCAAGAGTGTTTCGTCGGCTTCAGTAACTGACGTTTTAACTCTCCTAAATCTGTCATACAGTCCATCCTAAAGCTTCGTTCAACAAACGTGTCGAAATCTATTGATTTTGTGTTCAAGTGAACCATACAAAAATTTGGAAACATCAATCTGACGACTGTGAAGATCGGCAAAAGATCCAAAATATTGGGACGAACGCAATATCTTGAGTAGACATACGATCAGGATGATCGCGCACGCCAGTCACAGTAGATGAAATATGAAAAACCATTTGTCAGGTGGACAGGACGAATTAAAGATTCAAAATATATCCCGGAGTGCACTGTACACTTAGTTGAACCTAGCTGATTATATGGAAACAGATTATAGCCCAGATCATCTCGTTCGTTCGTGCACACGACCAGGACTAGACGGCCCCCTGAAGCCATTTGCTTTCAATACATACCTTATTCAAGTTTTGGTTCAGCATCTGTACTTACTCATACGTCTATTGTTATGTTTGCTGCCACCTTATGAGTTACATGTAACTTTAACCTCTTTTATGTTGCAGCAAAATTACATACATACATACATACATACATACATACATACATACATATATATATACATACATACATACATACATACATACATACATACATACATACACATATATATACATACATACATACATACATACATACATACATACATACATACATACATACATACATACACGCACACATACACACACACACACACACACACACATCATACTTTTTATGTGCAATACACTCGGAACTATATATTACACACATATACACTTATCATTTGTCATGTTTTAAAACCCACTTATATACTTGAACATGCGTATGCAAGTTGAACTGGCGCTCAAAAACAAAAAAACGGCAAATGCAACCACGTGCACGCAGCATTGTACAGGCACGTGCATTACATTACCATACACTGACTGCACGGCCATTCTCGAAAAAATTTTAAAAATTACTTTTAAATAAAATACAGTTCTGGCATACTGAAACACCTTTCGATCAAGAGGCAATTTAACTCTTTTTATGTTTTATTTAAGATTTACAACAAAGACTGAGTTTCAAGCCTTAAGCAAAATCGATAGCAATTTTACGGGTTTTCGGCAACTGATTTAAAAGTTGGGACATTTGGTTTGGGGGTCTTTTGCAGAATCGTTTTTATCAGGAATTAGAGAATTGTTGCCATGCACTAGAATGACATGGAACAGCAGACCACTTCTGACAATCCCTGATAACTAAGTAGCTTTACAGCTATGGCATAAGTGAACAGGGTTAGCATATGTAAGTATTTCACTTGTACTAATTGGGTGCTTCTGGTAAACGATATAGAAGTTCGAGTCGTTCGATCATGATGATTAAACATGGTAAGAGCATGTCTCGTTTGTATAAATTGTAAGAAAGACGCGAGGGAACATTGATTTGCTTTATTTTCGCTCCGCATTAACATTGTTGGACGATGTAATTCATTTTGAACATTTTTCAGATGGTTTATTATTTCCTTGGAAACTGCACCTTCTCAAGCCGCACGTACAAGTCATTAATAAGTCCGACACAGAGCTTAGCTAATTACAAAAGGTAGAACAGTCAAGAAAAAGTCTTTGTTGTCTTCTTGTTGTGAAAATTATATTTGAAAATGCGCCGGAGAACATACATTTATCTTTTATTTTTATTTCCAATCCACACTCTGTTTATTGTTTATATTTGCTCCTCCTATTTAATTGTAACAACAAGTTTTCTAAGCAATAGTGCATCTTTGTCTGTGTGTCTATCGCCTGTCTTTGTGCCTTTTTGGTTCATATGTGCGTCCTCAGCTTAGCCTTCTGTCTCTCTGTATCTTATTCACTGTGTCTATCTACTGAGACCTATATCTCATCCTTTTCCCAATTTGTTTCGTTTTTATTGTCATTTTCTTGCCGTGAACTTGTTGTTTCCAGAAAATGAGTACCTTCCCAATACCACTTCGACATAAATAGCCGGGACGGACCAAGTAATTCTGAGCAAGTAATTTCAGTCTATATTGAGAAATGCCCTTTTAATTCCTCGCCGTTTTTCTTGATAACTTTTTGTGGTGCTTGTAGTATTAGCTTCCTTTTGTATTTCAACCGCGTTAATTTTTTTTCTCAAATCACATCCACCCCTTTCATTCCACAAACATTTCAACACTCTGCCCCCAATTATCTATCTGAAAAATAATCACAATATGATGTCAACCAGTTATCGAAAAGACTTATACATACAGCGAGAATGTAAGTGTGGGTTTGGTTCACGTAGTGCGTATTTCTAAGCTCTTTCTTTGTCAGCGCTGCGTCTTTGTACTCCGCTAATCAATAATTGATTTGTTTTAGGCCTCGAAGGCCTTATATTTCGCATTACGCACACAAAACTATAAAATCTAAATTAACTTTTGGGAATTGCAGCAGCCTTTTATCGATAACACGTTTCTTGTGTGAATGAAAAAAAGAGAAAACTTTGAAACAGCCGGGTGAGAATTATTCATTGCATGCAGATATGCTTCAAACGGCTTTTGCTTCATTCAGTTTGTAGAAACACTTGCATGGAACCTTGCCAATCTCGGCGCAATCAAATTCGACTACATCCCTATATCTTGTATGACAAACAAAGAATAAGTACTTTCCATGAAAGATAATGGGTTTTATTTTAAGAGTCTTTAATGTGAACCAAACAATCTTACAGATAAGCGCGAGGTAGGGCGATTTTACATGTCGACGACCTGCTGAGAAAGTCGAAACATTCAGACGCAATTAAAACGCATATACAGTGGCAGGAGGTTTGGTGATCAATTTTAGAAGCCACAATGCCGTTGCGTCTGTTGTCTTTTAATAAAGGTGAGCTATATGTGGATACTGGGTTTATGAGGATTTCTTGTTTCGCTGCTTTCAAAAATGAGCGTGTTTTTGATATGGCTTTATACAACCAGAAAAAAAAACAGAAAATGAAAAAAATTACGTCATTGTTTCATGTTCTAATCTTCTGGGCTTGAAGATTTTTTGTGGCAAATAAACATTTTGAACGATACTAATTTTGCATAACCCATAACAACTCTGCATAATTTATGACATTTATAGGCTCTCAATCGACGCGATGTTTTCGCATAAGACATAAGTTGACTTCTCGAGTTCCCGAGTCTCGACTAACGTGCCTTGTTTGAGTACATTTGATGGACAGGTGATTTTCGTCTGATCTGTTCGAACGTTCTTCCCCAAAACTGCGATTACTACTTCTCACTTGGCCGTTGCCTATGACAACAACTTGTGTTGTTTGCTGGTGTTTTGCCGAGAAGAAAACTGACGTCAGATTTATTTCAGGATTCCAAAGTGTGAGACGGTATTTCAAAGGTCTTCTACACTTTAGGCCGAGGATATATTTGTCGTAGGTCCTTGTTCCATTCAATATTTTTAATGGAATTGTATTTTTATAAGAGTTTAGTTTTGTCAAGGAACTGATTCACAGTGGCTTCGGTTCGAAAGCGTTTTCGAAGAAATATCTAGTATATACATTTGAAACAGGTGAAGCCGTCCATGTGCATACAAAGTTATTACGATAAAAACTTTAATAATAACAAAAAGAACAACAACAACAACAACAACAATAAGAAGAAGAAGAAGAATAGTAATAATAATACTTATTACTATTATTATTATTATTACTATTATTATTATTATTATTATTATTGTTATTATTATTATTATTAGTAGTAGTAGTAGTAGTAGTAGTATTTTTATGATAATGTATTAATGATAATAAAAACAAAAATAAATAATAATGACGATGATAGTAATAATAACTAACATTAACACTGTCACCAACACTAACTGAAAAACAACAACATCAAGAACGTCGAGGACCAAAAATGTTATAGAACACATCCCAGGCTGAGACCAATAATTTCTATCCATACAGTTGGAAATACCTGCCACAAACTGAAAAGAGAAACAGAAGTATACTGATACGGCGGTATGCGTTTGGCCAATCAGACCGCTCGAACCCAGTTTCCACATGACTGGACCGACACAAGAGCAAAGGTGTAGGTGGGCTGGGCCGAGTTTTGAAGCAACAGCCACTGAGTTCAGTTTCGAAGTTGATGACTTTTAAAAACTAAACAAGTTTTCCGTAAAAAAGAATGAGCAGATTCCCACGTCCAAGGTTTCCAGGTGATTTCGGATCGTACCCGCCCAGCGGAAGACCTTTTCTTCCCACAAATCAGTTGAGACATATGCAGCCCCGACCGCCTATTCCTTACCGCGGTCCGGCGCAGTTCAGTACCGGGTGTCCAGAGAGGCAAAACCAGTTCCCACCACCACAGTTTCGACCAGAGGCACCGCTACCAAACAACCCCAGGTTTTACAGACATCCGAGACCGCAGTATGGGCCCAGAGGTACACCAGGGCCTCGGTTTCAGGTACCAATGTCACTGACACGGTCCTTCTCTAATCTGTCAAATCTATATTCATTTGATCTTGAAAGTTTGGCATCGAGGGAGGGGGGGGAAGGGGGTTGGGGGTATAGTCCCCAAGAAAATTATTTGGAGGCGCTAAAATGTCAATTCGAGTGCTCTGGACGACAATAATATAATATTTGCCGAGTGAATTAAATAAAAGGCCAATTTGCACTTATCGTTCACGAAAAGTACTCTCAGCCCCAAACATGCTATATAATGTATTGTTTAATTCTCCTAAACTGTCACTTTCGTTTCCTTGTGAACAGGCTGGGAGAATTATGTTTTTCATCAGAGATTAAATACTGTGTATGATTGATTACCTTTTTCTCATAACCATTGAAACAACTTATGTGCGGATACTTTAAGTAAGGAGTTTAATACATACAAAATTTAAACTGGCTGCCTGGTGCTGAATCAGAAGGGTTTAACTTTTAAGTTATTGAACATCCCGACAATCTTTCATATAGCCACTTTGTCAAATAAACATATGGTTGTATGCTTCTTCTTGCCGAGCTTATTGTTGCCATTTTGGGCTCAAACTTGGCTGTTGAACATTCAACAGCCGTTCACTCTCTTTATCCATGTGCTGTCTGATCGACGGCTGAGCACCAGTCACATGGTGATGATGATGAGGCTGCTCTTAGTATAAAGATCAATGATCAATGGAGTGATGAATTAAATCAATGAACAGTACTGCAATGTCCAGTGTGCGAGGTTAGCACAGTTGGTAAGATCTCTGACTGCCAACCAGAAGGTCTCGGGTTCAATCCCCAGCCTGGTCGAGGGTTTAACTTTGGCCAACCTTCTTTTGCCACACCGACCGTGGACAGGGACGTGAAGCCGTTGGTCTAGTCTCCCACATTCTATCGGGGACTTAAAAGAACCCACGCACTTGTCAATAAGAGTAGGCTAATGCCGGTGTTGTGGTCAGCTAATAATCCTCTTAGTGAGGGGTGGCCATAAAGGGAAATAAATAAAAAATGTCCAAATTATATTTTGTAAATGTAAATGCATCCTTGCTTTGTGTTTGTTTTGATCCAGACAGCATGGCATAGGAATCATGGGTGCTGATTGGTTTGAAATAAACATTTATCATACTTTGATTTCAAAGTAAATGTGCTTTTTAAAAACTACCATACTACAGGACTGAATTATTTGTCACAAAGTTATCTAAAACGTTTTTGATTTAGTACATTTGAAATTAAACCAATGTGAACACAATATTTTTTACTACTAAAGGGACTTATAACCATTGCATGCCTTGGGCAAATGAGGGGTACAATAAACTGCACACAGGTCTGCAATTTTGCTCATTGATTTAATAATGATAGGCCTCACTAATACTGATAAACTTAAACTAAAAGTTGAATCTTAATATTTAAAATGTAGTAAAACTATACTTAAAAGTTCTTTCAAACGTTGAAACCTACATTAAGAATGCAACAAGATTGGTGCATGTGTCTGTAATCAGTTCAGTACCCAGTGTGCTTAATTAGGTAAAGCCAAAAAGTCATGTTTAGGGTATATTTAGGCCGGATAGGATAAAGGTTAAAATAGGATTACTGGATAAGGGTTAAGATTAGGGTTAAAATGTATCACTGACTACAGACTGATTTTTTGTTTACAGGGCAAGTCACACCAGGGTGCCAGGAGAGAAGGAGCTAGCGGTATTGAGGCTTATTACAAGCACTCAATGGTTGAGGATCCCTGGATACACTTGGAAGCAAAAATGAAAGATTCCTCTTGAAAATTAAATCTGACTGATACAATTAAGGCACTGGCGAGTTTTGGCCACCATTTTTTTCAAATGGAGCTTTAGTACTGGTTAAATATTCAAAAGCTCTTTTGCTTGAAAAAAAAACTTTATTGCATCTTGGAGTGCTTCCTTGAATTGACCAGCAGGCTGTGGCCAATAAAATAAAATGGCTCTGGCCAGTGCAGTTCAGTCTATGGAAAGATCAGGACTAACCTACCGGTACATGTAGCTGGCCAATCACAGACAAGCTGCAGGAACTCTAGTGCACAAATAACAAAGATGGTGGATATTTCTTCCCACCACAACTCACCAAACTTCTGTGCTTTGGCCAACTAAGGCGGGAGAGTTGAGTTGCTTTGATGCATGAACAGGGCGAGTCGGGTGAAATCAGGTTCAGTTCTAATATTCCATACCTTTCATTGGAGATCAACTTACTGGTTGAAACAGCAAGACCAGTCAAATGGAAAATACTCTTAGTCTGAATAATTTATTCTGTAGCTGGAAATCATTAAAAAACTATTACTGACAGTATGCTGTTATATTTGATGTGATTATTTTGTGAGTTTGAATTTTTCCTTGTGCTGCCATCTTGAAATGTGGTATAAAATGGGTGCAGTTTAGTGCCATGTCCCCAGCTCTTGTTCTCTGATATCATCAAATTGCAAAGAGTGTTTAGAGCCTGCCGATTGGCATAATACATTATAACCAGTCTACACTGATCATGAGTGCTTCAGACTGCCAATCGAACTGAGGAAATTCAAACTCAAATAATAAATATTATTAAAAATAGCAACACTAAATTTCTTGGTAAGGCATTAGCTCAGTGATCAGAATAAAGTGAGTCATGTGATAGATTTTCTTTTAACTAACCCATTCAGGTCATAAATTTATCTAGAAGTTTTGTTTCAGAATGACAGTCTGACAGTGTATTTCTTTTTAGCTGAGTATCTCTTTACTTGCATATTAAATCCATAATCTTTCTAACTTTTTGGATGTTAATATTGAACTTTTCATTTCATAATAAAGTTTAATCAAATGGGTGACTGTTCATTATTACCGTAATTTTACGGGGAGTAAGGTTTTACAACTACAGGGGTATGAAAGGTTGAATTAGATGAAGGACATTTAGAGTTTGATAATATTTTCCACAGCTTTGTCAAAATACTGTGGCTTTTGCTATCATACAGTCATAACCTAAGGCATAATATAAGCAATGCACTATCATTTGTGAAAGACTTGACTAGACAGCAGTGAAATCTTGGACATGTGCAATCCTGTGGAGAAAAGGGGGGGAGGGGGTGGTGAAAAAAGGAAAAGTATGTGGCTCCAAGGAAAAGGTGCTGTATGCCATACAGGTTACAGATAATGGGAAAAAAACATACCAATTTATTTGAGTAAGTGCCCACCTTGAATAAGCATCCACCCCAAAAGTTTATTAGCACTCGGCCTTGAATAAGGGCCCACCCTATCTCCCGTAAAAGCTAATAGAAAGAAAAAAAATGACACAGTGAAATGTACAAGAGATGTGTTGATTATTTCATTTCTCAGTGGCATACAATGGATAATATCATAGTCTGAGCCTATTAGAACGCTGGGATCCTCCTCGATCTTACAAACAATGAGAGTGAAATTGATGGTCTTGAGTGAGGTGAAAATCGTTAAGCCTTTTTCATTGTTATGTTCACGCGAAATAAAGTTGCTACTTGCAGAAAATCGTGAAAAGCTAATTAGCGCCCACCTCGAATGAACGCCTTGGTGCACCCAAAACGGCAAAAAAATTAATTGGCGCCCTTGTATTAATATGTACGTCAGAATAGACCTAATAGATTTCTAAGGATTCTTAGTTCAATTTTGATTCGAAACAATTTGTGCGCCAATTTTGCTGCTGATATAAAGCAAACACTTGGCACAATAGCAATCACTAAAAAACAATACAAAAAGAAATCTTTATTTATACACAATAATATTAGAGTTAACAGTTTGTGGGGTTGTATAACACTAAATCAAAATGTAAAAGTTTAAAAACCTTAAAAATGAATTTTTTTAATTGTACATCAACAATTCCCAAAGCCCTACCAAGGGTCTTTCAAAAGGCGCCGGAGTTTTCAGAAAATGCCTAACTTTTTTTCTCCTTAACTTTTTACGTTTCCTCACATGAGTAACCGTCATTATTTTTTCCCTTGTAAACTGCATATAAATTAAGGATATATCTTAGTGCGACCAAAATAGTACTATTCGCAAACAAGGTATATTATTTTTACTTTACGGTATTTGTAAATAGGATGTTGAAAATCACATTTTAGTCGAACACAGGGTCGGAGGTTTTGGAGCATGCGTCAGTGTGTGTCACCCCCCGGGGGGGGGGGTACTTCAGGGTGAAAAGGGTAGGGGTGATCGTCGGGAAGCTCGAATTTCTACCCTAAAAAATACCTAGT
>JAOBYE010555192.1:0-12692 GCA_025403585.1 Parazoanthus swiftii
CCTCCTTGAAAACCACTCTCTGAGTGACAGGAGCCTTCCTCAGTAAAGATTTTATATTATTATTATTATTATTATTAATAGAATAGAATAGAATAGAATAGAATAGAATAGAATAGAATAGAATAGAATGGAATGGAATGGAATGGAATGGAATGGAATGGAATGGAATGGAATGGAATAGAATAGAATAGAATATAATGTTTAACTTTCTACAGTTTCTCATTATTTTCATGTTTTAAGACGATAACGATTGCATTCAACTACAACTTTTCGAGGTTGCTTTCCGCGCAGGGGCGGGGGGGAGGGGGTGAGGGGATTCTCCCATAGTACAAGTTTTCGCGCAGTCAAAAGAGGGTAAGAATATGTAAATGTTCTCGAAAGAGCTTAAAATGTAAAACACAGAACAACTTTAACTCGATTCAGAATAAGCAATCATTGTCTTGGAATTGAAAAGGAAAACACGGACAGCCATATCTTCGACCTAAAATCTAAGCGTTTCTTTATTTAAAAAGAAACTTACAGTAATTGTTGTCGAAATTAGGAGACATCTTTTTATTAGTTTTCAAAAACATTTGCTGCAACTTTGCTTAAACTAATAACAATAGTTTTTAGATGGCGGCCACTCGGGTCGCTGAGACTCTGCAATAGCAACAGCCGTTCTTAATTAAGACTTGATTATTGTCAAGGAAAGTAATTAGCAAGGCCAAAGCTGGTTGTATGTCATTTGCCAAGCTTCTTTCCATTTTTGAAAACATTGGAGGAGGAGTCCAAATGCCCCCCTCCATCAAGTTTGGTACCTGTTCTCACCGCCAAAAAAACAAAACCCTAAAAGTTATAAAAAAATATTATATTTGCAAGAATATTTACACCATGATTCAAATTTCAAAAAGTACGAAGGTTATGATTTGTTTATATACATATAAACATATATACCGGAGGTAAAAGAAGCATGTGGGTCTTTTTTTATATTACCACAGTTGAAACATACATATTGAACTTCAACAAAAAAGTGCTGTTACACTTTAGCCACGATATCACTAATTGTAGACACTTTAGCATTATATATAGGCGGATAGAACTTATTTAGGTCTAATACGGTTTGAAAGTAAAACCTTTAATTTCGTATACATATCAAAATAACCTTATTAGGAAAGCGCTCGATTTAGACACAAATATTGATTGCGACTGGGCTTAATAACTATCGCCGGGTTTCAATATCAGTTTCTTTTATCGGTGGACTAGTGAAAGACATTAAAGAGACCTGCTTTTTAATTTGATGTCAATATTCTATGCATTGAGCAGGTGGATCATTCACTGCATATTGAAATATTATGCATTTCTAATTAGGGTCAACCATTCGACTTTTGCGGGGGTTGGATCGGGATGTGCAAGAATTCCTTTTTTGTTGGGTGCTACAGAAACTTTGTTTCGTTTAAAACACAGGCGCTTAAACTTTTAAGTGGGAACTTAGCTCTGCATGATTCTTTTTTTTCATCTTCAGGATACTACTTTTCAAACTCCATAACTTTCCCCTCCCCACCTCCCCATCACGAGTTTTAGTTCAAAACGGTTAATGCATAATGAAGAACTAGTTTTTTTTTTATCGAGAGATATAGATACGTAGAAAACTAATAAACATTAGTTCCTGAGAACTAATTAAAATCTTTTCAGAAAAATAGTGCATAATATTTACACTGATAACGATGTTAATTTTTCCTTACGTTTGCTTGCATTTCTTTGAATAACTTTAATGTCTTCTAGGCTCCTCGGTAATGTAGTTTAGGAGAAAGGCACGCGACTTGAAATTTACAGACTAAGTTAAGGAGCAGCTTGTTCATCAAAATTGATGTTAAGCCAGATAATATCCACTGGTTAACCTGGATAACTACCACATTTTTAGGATACAGCTTCGTGTCAAAAACACCTTCTGGAATTGTTAGCCATATCGTGATTATGTATTTCAAAACACCTTGTGACAAACAGTTCTTCCGCACTATAAGTAGGTTCTTCTTCGTGGCATGCAGCAAAGCTACATGTTGTAAAGTACTACACTAACTTGTTTGCAGTTTGATCTTCAATGCCCAGACATTCAAGTAACGTTTTTACTGAATTTTTCTACGCCTATTCTTTTCCAAGATCTTTTGAATTACATCCTTCAAAGCCCTGACCAAAATGAGATACAAGTCCTTACAGGTCAATGCATGTTTGTAGCTGCTCTTGTTTTCACTGAACTTGCATGCGTTTGGTTTGCTTTTGGCCACCAACTTGCATCGGTATATCTGTTGACTTGCACGGACTTTAAACGGCAAGCTCAAATTTGCCTTTTTTGGCATGGACTCCAGTCGATGTAAGGTCTTCATCGTTCGATCTCGCAACACAAGCACAGCTGTAATCAAACCAAGCGCGATTTGAACGTTGGTTTGAATTAGGTCAAAAATATGCAATGACTTGCATTGACGTGCGAGTCCAGCTTGATCCAGTCATTTCTATGGCCGGATTTACCATGCCATGTAGAGCAACCTCAGCAGAACGCTGAGCCGTCAATGTATAACGGGAAAAGTTGCTGTTTGAGGGCTAGATTCGGTCATGAATTCCTATCGGTAAAACGGGTTCACTTTCACAAGTCCCACTGGCGTCATCAGTTAAAAACTCGCTTTTTTGCGTTGTCCTTTCAAGTTCACCGAAACAGGTCATTTCGATTTATAATGACTAATTTTAAACAGAGCATATAATTGACTTTCTATTTTTAAATTTAATGAACCTGTGAAACCTTTACCATTCAGTATTACTGTAACATTAATTTGTATAAAACATGGTTACTGTTTATTCTCGGTTACAAAATATGAGGAAGGATCGTTTTCTTCCTTTTTCTCAGATTCTTTTGCAATAAGCGCCCGGCGCATCAGTCGTCATAAAACCGATATGACCACTGCTTTCCGCACTTCTTTCGTTATTGGAATATGCATGGGGTGAATGTTGCCAGAGTGAACGAAAGAAAGAGGCAGCTTATCAATTCAAGGGAACAGTAAAGCGTGTTGCACGCTTCAAGAAGCTCGCTTCAAGACTTCGCTCACAATGATTGTGTTAAGCTTGGACAGTAAATTTAATACTGAACATGCTGCTGTAAGAAATCGCTATTTCATAATGTAGAGATGGACTGCTTTTAATTTTGCTTTTAATTTTGGTTTGGGGTGCAATCTTACTTGTCAACGGAACTGTTAACAATACTCAGTTCTCTGACTTATTGTTATCGAGCCAAACGTCGATTGTTTAATTAACGTAGTTTTGTATTCAAAAAGCCAGATCTGCTGCTGTGCATGTTAACCCAATATAGTTCAGTACAGTTTACCCAAACCAAGGCCGTTTTACGAGCACTTACCTCTCTATTTCGCTTGGACCCTACTCCTTAACCTTAGCACTGAATCCCTGAGTAAGGTGGATTTGGGCAATGTTTGTCGCGGAGTGAATGAAAGCCCGTACAATCTTCTTGATGAAAGTTGTTTTCTTTGTAAACCTAATGTAGCGTTTAAAATTGTCTTTGACTAATGACGTGCAACATGAACGCTACTTGCTTATTTATTTACGAGATACTGTCAATGCATTCGCTTTCGTGCATTATGACGTAAACAGTAAAATATTTAGATTTTCCAAGTTTTCTCTCACCGAGTTATCTGATCGCAAATCAGTTCCTCAGTTATTTTTGGCAGTGCGTAACTCTATAGTCATAAAGTATTACAAAAACGAAGAGATGGTGCTTTTTTGCTCCGAAAGCAACAAGTTTGTCGTAGTGTTCAGCAACGATAACTGGACATAGCTGCGACACAATAACAACCAACCTAAAGAAATGGAAGTTCGAAAACGTCAGCGTATAATCTATTCGAAGATTAGAAGGTATCATTTAATATCATAATTTTTGTGCTTTCTTTCTTTTTGTTATTTTTTCCGCTTTATTTCAATCAGCTTTTATCCAAGGTGCTGACTAACACATATATACGTGACCTTGAAATAATAAACACTTTGTCGAATTTGTTCTTTGTGCATATCGTCACAGGTTTTGGTGCATGACTAATACTGCAGATTGGGCACAGCGTTAATGGGTTTTTTTTTATTTAAATTAAAACTCGTCCAGTTTAAGAGAAACGTGCAATTTTAAGGAAAACCACGGCGAGCAGACGGCATCTGAGACAAGTCTACGAGAAACAGGCACCTCGTAAAATCCCTGGCAAACCGCAAAAAAAATGTGCGAGGTCCTAGTTACATTGAGGCCAGGTACGGAGAAGGGAAGCAATCCTCTTTGCCAAGCGAATATACAATAAAGATAATTAACTTTATTTCCACATGATGACCCATTCAACCACGAGACTGGTATCCAGAGCTGCCCTGCGTAAAAATATTTAAACTCAAAATATTAAAATATTGTAAAATCTAGATTTTTAAAAAAGTTATGTTAAGGTACAATGTTGTGAAAGGTGCATTGGCTTAAAAACGACTAAAAATATTCAATATGTATTTGTATCGCAAAGAATGAAATATTAAAAATCTATTGTAAAAAAACAGACAAAGCAATACCGTGTGAAGGTAGCCTGAGTTTCGCAAAATCGTGATTTTTTGTCAGTAAAACTTACTCTGTATAAATTTGCTATATGTCTTTTACTACAAACCCTAATCATTTGGACTTCTAAAATCTTTTTTCCAAACTAATGCTATCGATGTTTTCAGTTAAAAAATACAATAGTGCAAAACCTGCCTGATGCATACGACAAACGCTATGCACGGGTTTATGAGATTTAAACCTTTCAGCCCTAGCTAGTCAATCAGTATGTAAATTCGCCTTACTTTATTTACATAAATTAAGTCATTTTGTAATGAGAATAAAGCGACTGATCATACACAGAAATTTATCAAAGATGAAAAGGAAAATTCTCCTAACCTGTTTACAAGGAAACTTTAGAGACAGTTAAGGAGAATTCAGCAACACGCCATACGGTGTGTTTGGGACTGAATGGGTTAAAAGTGAAAGCATTGAGGAAGGGGTTTGTCCACGCGACCCAAACCTAAACATTGTGAACCAGTAAATATGACCTATCCTCTTTGAAAATCACCGCCTAATCGAAGCAAACAAGTGTAAGCCTTGTTAGCTGTTGTCTCTTTGGGAGGAAGTGTGGACCTCAAACAAAACCCGATATTTACTGGTTTGAGTGATGGGTTGGGTGAATCACCCCCTTTCCCTTTGAACAGTTTGCTTCAAATCTTGCGTACGTAAGAGGTTAAATAACACGCTGTTCAAGTCGACAGCACTAACCCTTCTTGGCTGCACTTTTATGTAGTGTTACTGGTCAGCTGAAAATGTTGGTCCGGACCATGACTAAAATTCTGTCCTCTGGAGGTAGTGTGTTCGTACACAGACTTGCCAAAAAGTACCAACAAAAAATTATTTCTTCTCCGATTTACGAATTTTGAAGAGCAAATTAACCATACCTATGCCAAGAACAAATTATTAAAAGCGCAGTTTTAAATATAGTGGCGACCTATTGTGGAATAGATTGTGATGTGAGAAAGTCTTCCTCGCTAGAGACCCTTGACATGGAAACCAACCCAGTATATCAAGTTCACCTCGTGATCACGTGAAACAGTATCTAAACACTGCGACTGTTTTAAAAGTAGACTTGCTACAAGTCGACTCACAAGTCACACAAGACGAACTATATCCAAGAAAGACTTATACAATTCGTCTCGTGTGACTTGTGAGTTGACTTGTAGCAAGCCTATTTTAAAAGTAGCGTTGTGTATTTCATTGATAGTTTCCCGTGTTTTTGATAAAGTATTGATGGTGATAATGATGCTGGTTCTGGCATAAACACCAGGTCTCGTGTGACTTGTGAGTCGACTCGTAGCAAGTCTATTTTAAAAGTAGCGTTGTGTATTTGATTGATGGTTTCCCGTGTTTTTGATAAAGTATTGATGGTGATAATGATGCTGGTTGTGGCATTAACACCACTACCATCTTCTCGCTTCCCCCGTTCGGAGTGGGTCCCTTACTGTAATTTAAATATATCCATGCATTTATATCTGCTTTCTCAGCGGTATAAGGCTGACTAGTGTCACAGCCATCAATGTACCAAGTCCCAACGTCGTGTAAAGCAGTCCATTTGACCGGTGCTGGTGATTGTCTCCGAAAAATTCCTGGAACGCATTCCAGCCGCCAGCTCCTCTGATCCATTCCGAAAGTCCACAGACATATTCCCCAACCCATCGAATAACTTCCTCCTCTGAAACGTTGAGGCCATAGTCACTACAGTGTTTCGCAATTCGTCCACCGAACGTATAGAGAACTACAATTCTCCCCCAGTTAATTCCATCGGCGAACATCTCGTCGGCAACTTGCTTGAATGTCAAAGCTGCGGTGGGAGCTTGAATATCCAGCTTTTCCAACAATTCTTTGAGGAACATTTCATGCCTGACTTCAATTTCCTTGGCTATTCGTCTGAGCAGTGCCGCTTTCGTAGAGGCAGGCTCCTTAGATTTGTCTAGTTTGTAGCTCACATAGTCTGTAGCCAACTCAAAAGCAATTCTTTGTTCAGCAGACATGAACGATTTTCTATCCGTCATAATCTTGACAGTAGTTGATTCAAAGAAATATTAATTGTTGCTTGATTTTGACTTTCAGTTGTAAAGCTTGTTTCTTGTAAAGTATTCAAATGGAATTAAAATGAAAATTGCACCCCTTCCTTTTATATCGAATGTCTCAGCGTTTTCAGTTGTAAGATTAGACGTGATCACTGTAAGATCTTTTTATAGAACTATATCGATCACCTGATACTTCCCCCACAAAACTGAAAGGCAAACTTAATGTTTTTCAAGGGCGATCACGCACACGTACAGCGCATGGAACGAGGTGACTGATGAACATTCGAGGTCACGAGACTTCGCTGGAGTTCAAATCGATGGAGGAAACTTGTGGACCGTGTTTCCTCCGTATATTGCAATGCTTCGCACACGCACACGTGTGATTCAGCCAAGACGCCCATCCTTTTACCATTGTCACTTTGAAACTTGACGAGTTCAGTGTAAATCCAATAAAAAAATGTATGCATATCCCATTTGGCCAATATATTTTAGGTAAAAGTCAGTTGTGCACGTTTTAAAAAGTTTAAAACTGTGACCATGATTTGCAATTGTTAGGAAAAATTTACACTTAGAATGTTTAGCATGTTAAAAGAGATTCAGTAAAGGTGATGCTGAATACCACAATATTGAAAAATTCAGAAGTAAAACCGTGCGTAAAACTGAGTTTTTTAAATTTCCGAATTTTCGAGCCGTATCTTTTGGTACAATTAATAAATAAATCCTATTTATTACTGTATGCCTCTTACTGTTCTATGGAGATAGATTGCTTAAATAGATTGGTCGTAGCAATTACATTTATTTATAGTTGAGCATATTGTAATGATCTGAATACAAATAAATTCGAAAAAATATGTGTACAAAATTTTTCAAAATGTTACTGAGATAAAGCGCAGAAATTCTTGACTGTGTCACGTATATCTGTGACTCTTTAAAATCATGAATTTGGCTCAGATGTTCTTCACAGAAACCACAGTGATATTTGATTTTGAAATTTAACGCTAATTTGAACTTATCTTTCCGGTGATAATTCTAATTCTTTATTCCATTTATTGATACAGGTCTTTTTTTATTATTCCCTGAAAGAACACTATATTCCGATTTTAGGCTGAAAATATTCTGTCAGGATTATTCCTAATTATAGCTTATGACATTTCCGTTTAAGGATATACATTGGATATATTGGGGTATTAAGTACAATTCAGTTCATGTCTTTTGCATTGCACTAATTTTGTACTTCACAGATACATTACACTTTACCGCTCATCATTGAACATTTGGCTATCGCTATTGAAGACTGTTTGTTTGTTAGCTTGTTTTGCCGTTTGGAGAAAGGAGTAACTTCGTACAGTTAAGTTACAACGTATCATAATCGTTGTATTGTACTTACAAGTTTTCAACGCACGGAATTATATTCTCTTTCGCAATTTTAACCTCAGGTATTTTTACCAATTTAAAAACCCTTTCACCACACGAAGTTATATGGCTTTTGCGGAAGACGACGAAACAGGTGTTTATCATTTTTGCCCTGGTTGAATAAACAAAACAAAACAGTTATAGGGTTGTTGCTCATTCTTTAATTTTCATGCTTTAGTACTTCTTTCATATGCTAGTCTCGTAACCAAATTTCTTGCTTTTTAAAGTTTCCTTTAGTATACAGCATTAACCATGCGCAGTTTTTATAACATTAGATAACTCAGAGTTCTCCCAAATTATTTTAATAAAATACTGTTTCTCAACTAGCTGCTTTAAACAATCTATGGTCGCTTTGTTTTCGCTTCTCTTGAGTAAATCGTGGAACTTCATTTTAAAGTGAAGATTAAAGGTTACTGTATAAGCTATCCTTTGAAAATATTTGAAACTGCACGAGTTTAGTAATCATTTTCTACTAATGCCGAATCTTTATTCAGTTTCTTCTTGTTGTTCATTCCTTTTCTTTGCTCACTCTTTCCATAATATTTAAGGGAACTGGGCCCACGGGAAACGTTGTATGACGTTTCTCGCGAGCTAAATCAATATGTGCATGATTCTTCACATTAGCGTGTTTTTCGGGTTGTATGTAAGTGCATGCGTGTGTTTTTTTAAGTAATTTAAACTAGCAATATTTAGTAAAAGATACTTAAGTGCGTCGATTCGTTAGTGAATCCGGGTGTTACACGAAGACGTCCTATATTCACGCTCTGAGGCGCACCTCGATATACGTCACTCGTCAGGGAAGTGAGCGAGCTGGGATTTCTCGAAAGCGTCCTTCATCTTTTTAATAAAGTCACATCATTGTTGCAGTCGCTCCAGTAGAAGGTAATAAGTGAGTTCGTTCCTCGTGTCGCTACTCGTCAGAGCGATATCGAACTGATTCAAGCTACGTGACACATCGCGTGTTTGCGTTGGCGCGCTCACCACAGGGAACCCAACCCTCATTAAGATTTGGTTCGTGACTAACGTAACTGGAAGTTGGCTCTTAGCAAAGGCATCCATGCTGGAAACTAAGCGCAGGAAGTTAGAATAAAACTTCTGAGAATTGTTAAATCGCTTCCCACTTTCCATTCTTAGTGGCTTAAAGACTTTACCACAATATCCCCCGCAAAAAATGAACCCTAGAAACACAATTCAGTTGATTGCCGATTGATTGACGTTTTTAATTTAGTAATTTCAGTCGACTCAAATTTAAATCATATTGGTCACGTAAGATATGCCCATTGCGTCGAATGCCGATTGGCCTTGGTGCATGAGTGAGCACTGTATGCTTGTAGTAACGTCTTCCCTGACAAGTCCGATTTGTAAGAACTAAAGAAAGCTTGTCTCATTCTACGGAAATTGTAAAAATTCAGGTCTACCTCTAACAGATTATAAACCTGAATAAAAATTAGTTTTCCCTCTAAAAAATTCTGAGCTAAGAATTTCTTCTACCAGACTCTTAAGACCTGCCGCTATTTTTGGTCAAAAAGAACTTCCATTTTCAATTCCCTGTTTATGACTACAAAATTTAAGGTCAAACGATACTTTGTTTATGTCGGGAGTAAAAGTCGGGTGCGAGCGTGTCGGCAATGACGACGCTAATCCACCCCTCCCCATTTCAGTCCAAAAATCATGTCCTGTTTAGTGACTACGGAAGTCCAGTACGTGTCACTGTGAAGGGCAGCACGTCCCTGGGGTTTGGGAGTTTTGGGTTTGGGTGGAGGCGAGATCGGAAGATACTTGAGTATTTGAAAATATGAATACATATGTACTCATTTAAAAATTGTTCTTACACTCACACAGAGAAGAGCTCTTTTTATAAATGATATTTTAAACACGAATTCTAGTTTTTCTGTTTTTGATCTCAAGAGCTTATTCTATTATATAATCTCAATGAAAGATATATGCATTATTGAACTTACTAGAAAATATATAAGGAACACGATGGATAATTATTCTATTATAATCACAAATACATAAGGCAAGACTTTTATGTGATTTAGAATATCTAGTTTCAGAGATTCACATTCATCCAAAATATTGTATTCGTTTTTCTTTCGCAGTAAATACTTAGTTACAGTTAAATACTTACTGGACTTACACTAATGTAAACATAGAAGTTTTCAAGGTGTCAATAAACGCCATTATTTTTTTTAAAAAAATGCTTATATGCTGGTCTACCGTAAATGATCTATTTAACGCCCATGCACTCTCTATTAAACGCCTCGCAAAGTCGTATCTAACAGACGCCCAGGTCAAAGTAGGATTTTCAGTTAGACGCCCCTCTCTGTTAAACACCCCGTATCTAGTAAACGCTCCCCTCAAAGGGTGCGTTTATTAGACATTTGATTTTGCGTAACATGTTTTGTTCACCAATTTGCGGAACATTACACGAGAATCGCTATGAAAGAACTTTTGACTTCACTATTTGCAGACTGTTGCAACAGTTACTCGAGATTGTTTAGAAACAAGTAAATATCGATTGTAAAATAAACGCCTCTCCCCAGTAGACGCTTCTTATCTATTAAACGGCCCCCGAAAAACCCTTAAAATGAAATAATCGCCCGGGGCGTTAAATAGATCATTTACGGTATATCTACCTATTTTGTGTAATTTCTGTCCAACTAGTTCAGTCCGAGTCTGTGGCACATAGCCGGACAGTTATGAAACATTTTGAAAACCAAGTGGAAGCGGAGTCCGTTTTGACGAAGAGTTCCATTGAGTCACATCCGCCTCGTGTTCGGTTGCAAAATGTAGGTTTACTCGAAACGGTGCATACATTTCGTTTTCTAAAGATTTTATTGTATATGAAAACCATAACTATTTGTAAACGAAAACGTTATTGGTGCAAATCATACAATCTTAAGAGTGATCACCTATGAGAGGTTTGACTTTGTTTCTAGTGGCCAAGATATTATAAGTTGTAACTATGTAAGTCACTTCTTTTCGTGATACAGCCAAACTTGTGTATAACTGTTCTCTGAAAATAATAGTCATCAATCAAAGTCCCAAGAGTTTTCCCACATATTTACTGTAAGTTAAATCTGATTTTAATGTTCACCTCTATACAATGGATGAAGTCACCCTGGTGGCTTATCCTACACTGTCTCTCTGACTTCCATTGTTTTTCATCCTCAGTACAATGACAGTCAGATTTTAAGCACTGAAGAAGTTTTTACTGCTTCGGGCAGCATTTCAACAAAGAAAAACACTAAAATACAAGTCAGCGAGTTTAATCAGTGGTTTATGTAATTATTCTTAAAATTTCAAAGTAAAGTTATTCATGCCGGAGTCACATTTCGAGGAACCAGCATACCTTGCGCACCGTTCCAAACTTTCAGCAGTTAAAAAGAAGCAGCCAAACCTTGAGAATGGCCAACTGCCAGACTTGGAGCTTTGCATTATTTTGTTTTAGCTCTTCTTCTCCCTCAAATATGAAAGCATGTTCTCCTTTCTTTAACTTGAGTATATCTCAAAGTCCATGTTTTTCCTGATACAATTGAATTTCTGATTATTAAACAGTTGCAAGTTTAGACCAGAATTTAGCTGCTAAACCAACAGTCCAATATTTAGTGTCCATTGTGTTTAGAAAACAAATTAAATCACAAAATATCTGTTGTATTCCTTCATTTATTTAACTCAAATACGTACAGCACAGTGGTGGTGCGGGGACCAAAAAGGTCCGCGTTTGGAGGTTTGAATAATTCGATGAAGAAGCCTGAATAGGTTTATCGTAACAGTTCGTGCTACCGTAAAGCAAAACGACTAAAAAAATATAAAAAAACGCCGCCATAAGTGTGTTTGTCCCATAAATTTGGCTTTTAAGAGTCCAAGTTTACGAGAAATGCATTCCCCCACCCAAAAAAAAATTCCTGCCTACGAGCCTGCATCCAAGCAAACTCTGTCGACTCGCAAGAAGCCTTACTGATGAGCTGAATATCCAAAGAAAGATTGAAAGTCGAGCACCGACTTGACGTGCCGATTGATGTATAATAGGCGAATCTGTCGGTTCCATATTCTGAAAAGGACTTTGGAACGTCTATAATTCAAGTTATGGTAGGCTTCAAAGTCTATCCGCAGAGCCCAAAAGCCAGAGAAAACCGCCATTTCGAGATTTTTAGTTTTCGAGTGTCATTTTAGGCCCCCCAAAATATCTCATCCTGAAATTCGTGCACGGATGAGATAAAAATGAATACAACAGAAAATTTATATTCACCATCCGCCCGAGCCTGGAGCCAAGACGCGCCAAGTGATATTAAGCTATTTCGCTGACTCATTCTAAACATTTTCACATTTTACTGTCGTTTACAAATCGTTAAAATGTATTTAACATAACACGTGTATCAAGTTTTAATTTAGATATGGGCTGTGGATCGATCGCGAAGAAGTTTAAATTCAGCGTGAGGCAAAAAAAATGTGTACATGCTTTTTTTCTGCAAGAACTCGATTAGGCGTTAAGGCGTTGATTCTTAAAAATTGCGCATATTGGCCAGCATTTTTTTTACTTATAATGCCCTCAGATCAAAAATATATCTTCTTGGGATATCAATTCCTTTGGCGGAATAGTTTGTAGGGAGAGCAGTCTTTTTGTGCTTCCTGTGAAGACTGAACAC
>JAOBYE010555303.1:0-12691 GCA_025403585.1 Parazoanthus swiftii
AACTGGAGCAATAGTCAAGCATGCTCGATTCACTTTCCGTTGTCAGTGTAGATTTTGGGGGCCTTTCCCATTCTTGTTTTCTTAGTCATCACGGAGTGTTTTACCGTAAAATTCCGGATTGAAGCCCACCCGGAAACAAAAGTGTTTGGCTGAGTAAAACATGTTTTTATTCAATTAAAATCGACGTTATAGTTACACTGGAGCCCAGGCGAGAATCGACTGACGCAAGGAATGCTTAGTCTAGTCTCCCTTGCCGCCGCTCTTTCGGTTCGTCGCGCAATGCATGCTTCCTTTGTGGGGAGGAAACGGCATGCAATGCGCGACGAGCTGAAAGAACGGCTGTCGAAGGAGACAAAGCCGGAACGCCTCGTGGAACGAAATTGTGAAAGCAGAAACGAATGAACGAAGAATAAATAGTCTCCGAAGAGGCTATTTTGTAATAGCAACTACACAAAAATTGTAAGAATTAGGTGAAAGTTTTGCGGTGTATTTCTCCAAAAAGTCGGCAACCGTTAGATCAGCAGGTACGAACACACGTACATTTATTTGATTTTGCAGAAACGATGCTAAGCTGATATAAAATGAGTTTAATTCGGAACAAGTAAGTCGGAACGGTGGGTATTTCAGTTTTGCACGTAGACACAAGCCTCACCCTTCATTTTTTATGGGTAAGGGGGTTGCCGGTGGATCATAGATAATCTCTGATAAAAAAAGGGCAGGACTCCCCCCCCTCCCAAACTAGTGCATATATCTGCATGACCCCCCCTCTCAAAATAAGTTTTATTTGCCCATCCCATTATTTCTTGGAATGACCCCCCTTTTCTATTCATTTATTGGATGCCCGCCCTACAGAAGCAAACCGCTGCCCCTACCCATAAAAAATGAATGGTTTCCAGTTGCCTTTGCTGACTGCAAAGGCGCAATTCCCCACTCCAGAAAGGAAAATAGGACTGGAACTGTCTACCCAAACGGTCCCAGAAAGCAATGCTACAAATGCAAATTTACAAGAACGAACAATACCGACAACCTTTACTACTTTAGCGGGTACAAACCGTGATGCGATTCGGACAACGGATTTTTCTTTTCGCATTATGCAAAAACAATAGTGTTCGGAAGGATTAACTACCAATGATGAATTGTCTGAAACATTCATTGGTGATTGGAGCACTGCTAGCTTTGGGCAGACGGACCCAGTCCTTTTATTGTTCCAGTTTCGTGATACACGTGCATCTTTCATAAGGCCTTACAAACGCACAAACAAAGAGGCCCATCACAGGTGACGTGTCGCGTGGAGCCTTATTCGAAGTCCCAGAAGGAACCTCCACCGCGCGCAAAGGGAATCCACATGAAATTCACTCTGAAATTGGAGTGTTGAAAGAAATTTTGATCTCTTTTTAAAAACCGCCTGTGATGTTTGCCCCCAAGTATTCAAGGGCACAGTCCTGTGCCTATCACTGTTCGAAGAATGTGCTGGTAGCTCTAAACGCATTATACATCGTAAGTAGCAAGAATCACTGGCTGTGTTTATGCTGACTCGACCAAACGGACGGGTCGAAGAACGAATAGAACTGATTCATTTCTTGTTTATATTTTTAAAATTTCTGATTGGTGTTGTTTCGATTCTTGTCCTGGTCAAAATATGCGTCGTCAAAGCATAGGTTTGTGTGAGAGTAAATGTAAACATGGGCTGGTTTTTCTAGTTTTCTTATACGGTTAACTTTAAAACTGATATATTTGCAGACTTGCAAGACGACACACGACTTGTTCTCTTCTTCAAAATATATTCATCCAGCAACGTGAAACTACGGCCCACATGTGGAAATATATACATCATAGCTTCTTGACCTTCAATCGCGTTTATTCGTTTTATGGAGCTTGAACTTTTAGTTAAATGCATGGGTAAATCGATATTTTCGTTGTACATGTACACGTGTTTTGTGATTTTCCAAATGCGGAAGTCGAAAATGATTACGTTCTAAAAACATTTATACTGATTGGTACTTATTTTCTTCGTTGTCTAATTAAAAGAAGCAATTATAATTTATATACAAATACAGTAAATGAAAACATTTTGAATAGCTGTCTGATGAAAGTCTACAAGTTAAAATTCTTGTTCTCGTTTTATAGAGTTTTATTGAAAACTTAGAAATGTATAGCTGTATAATACAGTATTACTTTTTATAATTATTGAATTATTTCTTTGGGAGTTTATATCATAGGTTCTCTTTTGGGATAAAAGTTTTCTTTGTTTTGTAGCCAAAATTTACCTATTATAAAAAGACAACTGACTTTAATTTGCATTTTGAATAAAACATGATATTTTCAAATTGATTAGTTGAGTTTGACCCAATAGGATCCCTGGTAGCCTCTTTTTAGTGTTAGATGTGGATGGAGAGCTAGAGGTGGTGGAACTAAATATATATATATATATATATATCTTACTGTAATATATGAATAAGTGTTGCTTCAGATGCATTTACAAGGTTTTGAAGTCAAAATAAACCATACACTTTTGTTTAGATGTGACTATAAATTTTGGAGATCAAGTTGCATTGGAGAAATGCAGTTAAGTCATCAAAACAAAATATATCTTTCAATGTTAATTCAGGTGAAAATGTTAATTTCATTTTTTAAATATTATTTTTGCCATAATGTGAGTTTTTGAAAAGTTAAGCCAAAACTGTGTTCTGTCACTTAACTTTCCATAGTAAGCTGAGGAAATGCTGAACTTATATATCCTGGAGTCTCATTTCTAAGGAGTTCATTTTTCCTATTGGAAAATGTTGATCAGTTATAGCTTCCCACATAGCTCTGGACTTGGAAACTGTAGATACAAATCGTCATGATTTATTAGTCAATTGCAAAGGCTATTACAAATCATAAATCTCTTGCCACTGGCTAATCTCAATATGTGAAAACAGAACCATCAGATACAAAAATCCCAAAACACCTTTAGAGGAAAAAACGGAAACATATTCTCCAAACCATGCAGAGCTGCAGTCCTCTGAAGTCTGGAGGACGCTAATACAAAATACTTTTGTAAACTCTTTAATAACTAGTTGAGACAATACAAGCTTGTATCTTATTCTCGAGACTCTGAACACACACTCTTTACAAAATTTGAGAAACACAGAACAAACACTCTTGCTCTGTAAATTAAACTTCAGCAATTAATAAAAAAATGGTCAAAAATGATTTTAAAAAAATTGATCAGTTCACAGGAACTGACCTAGAATGGTTCAGCACATGCTAAACTGGACCTTATGATTATCCAAACTATCCACACAGGCCAGTAGGCAGGATTTTTGTTGGGGGGGGGGTACAAATTTCTTAAACTTAGACTTTTCAAAGCCAAATTTATGGGCCAAACACATGTATGGCGTTTTCTTTTTTTTTGTGGTCATTTCTATTAACAGTAGCACCAACTGTTACGATGATAAACCTAATCGTTTTATTGACCTCCAAATGTGGACCTTTGGGTCCATAGGGGGGTGCATATGCACACACCCCCCTGCCTACGTGTTTGCCACAGTACTCTGCTTCTACTGGAACCCAGCCCTTGCTGGCTCTGGGCTATAAAAATATCATTTTCAAACTTGTTTATAACACTCAGTCACCAGAAAAACCATTTGTACATGTATATTATCAGAAACTTTCTGAAGTTGGAACCCAGTCCCTGTACTCAAGTTGAACATGTTTCGAAGCCAGTCAAGACTATCTTAACCACGACACACTCCAACTGGTGAGATGGTGTTATATACACTGTATGCTTGAGAAACAATGAGCCTTTTAAAAATATATTATGTTTACTTAGTAAGTGTCATGGTTTTCATAGTTATGAGTGCTGTATCATTCTGCAAAAAAGTTAACTTGTTTGTAATTTTCATTTCTCTTTTTCAGTTCCTTGCAGTTGTACTCATTGGAGTAGCAGTTTATGCAAAGGTGACCTCAGTGGTGACTAGTTTACCGATACTTGGTGGTGTAATAACATGTGGAGTCTTCTTGTTAATTGTGGCGCTATGTGGAATGATTGGAGCAGTCAAGCACAGCCAAGTTATTCTTTTCTTTGTATCCTACAACTACTTGTACTACTACAACCACTGTGTCATTATTTTATCAATCAGAGCCTTGTTTCTTTCAAATACAAATTGGTTAAGGTTATCTTATTGTTTAATTCATATGCATTTTAATCAAGGGAGCACACAAAACAGCTTATTTCGAGGTCAACAAGGTTCGTTAGTTTGTCAATTCGGCCACCATCTTGGATTTTGCTGGAGCAGGAGTGTGGGCTTGAGTTTAAGAAAGTGAACCACTGAATTAGTTGTATGTGGGTGTGTGAAATTTGAGTTTGAAAAGATATATTTGAAAGAAAAAGAGGAGGGGAGTGCAACCGATCAAGTTTTGTCCTGTAATGTGTGAAGACCATTGTTGTGCACATTGGCCATTGCCGTGCACATGTAATTTATAGCCTGGTTCCCATATGATCTGTAACAGTCGGCGACGGTCTGCGATCGATGAGTCGCAGATACCACACACAAGTGTTTCCATATAATTGTTGGCAATCGCAGACCAGGAATCCCATAAGTCTTAGCAAACCTAAAGCGCTGGCGCACGCAGGAACAAAATGGCTGCGTTAAACAGAAAACAGTTGTTGAGTGCCTCAAAGTTGCTTGATGTGCACGATGAGCCACCTCAAATGTTCCATATCTTTTCTTAGTCTGGAACATCATTTCTTCCAGATCCAGATCTTGTACTGGTCATGCGCTTGATATACTTAGAAAAAACTGTGCGGATATTGTTGTACCGCTTCGTCGCTTCTTCCACCGGGATCCCCAACTTTGCACTGAACTCTTTTCAAGTATTCCTCTTCTTAAGTGGCGCTTTATAATCTTTGCAGCCTTTGTCATACAAACATCGATGGTTCTGGATGCAGTTCATGAGAGTTTCATTGTCAACACTCCGTTTCTTCCACACACTCAATCCCGCTTGAACTGGCGGCCATATTTTGAACTTGTGTTTGGTGCGAAAATAGCGGCAAACTTTTTTCTTAATTTTTAATTGGGCAGTAACTGACACATATTTCAAAAGGAACAATGGTATGTTGCCAATTGCCGCAGACCATCCCAGACAAGCTTTCCCATTAAAATCTGTCGTGGTCGGCGAGATCGTAATGGTTGGGAAAGTAGAACTATGCAAGTTCCACTCTCCCGATCACCCAGATCGTTTGTCGCCGACTGTCACAGACGCCGTGTCGAGTGTTCCCATATGATCTGTAACGTTCGGCGACAGTCACCAACCGTGTGCCGCAAACCGTCACCGATTGCTACAGATCATATGGGAACCAGGCTTATGAGAAGGTCGAAGCTAGTCCACTGATCTTCTCACGCCACAAGGTAAATTCTCGTCCCAAAACAAATATTCTGAATAATTTGGTACAAAGAATGAAATAAATTATCTCTTAAAAAGCTCAAATTTCTAAATTATTACTACTCCCATTGACAGATTTGCCCAAAATGGCATGAAAAATCAGCAGGGGATGACTTCTAGCATGTCTGGAAGACACACCCCCAAAGCATGCATTGCTACTGGCTGATTTAGATTAATTGCTCAAGAAGGCTAGATTCAAGAAAAATCAAATGAAGTGGCGATGTTTGCAAACTGCAGTTCAACTGCCATATTCGTCCACATTTGCTCATGCCCAGTCTTTGCAAAATGCCACTGCGCATTGGTAGTGGTTACACAGCTCCGATCAGATCCATTGTGATTGTTCATGGTCAAGAAAATAGCTGCATTGTCATATTTTTATATGACAGAAAGTGAGAAATATGGGAAGACAATTTAAGACGCAAGGTTTTCATGTCCATATTGGCTACACAAATCAATGTTTACTTTTTAACTCGCTCATCAATCTGTATAATTACTATGACGCTTTGTTTGCGATCATTCTTGCAGAAAAAGTCAGGCTGTCATTAGTATTCCAACAATGCCAATTGTGGAATTCGTGAGTTGAGCAGTCAAATCTTTGCAGGACTTCTACCAGACGAAATTACTTGGATTAAAATTCTAGCCCTTGCTATGTATGTGAGATGGAACACGCATTTGATTGATGGAAATTTAGTTATCGTTTTTATGTTTCTTGTTGAAGAAATCACGATGCTTTCATTTCACCTTCATAACATTACCCATTTGCAATCTCCCAGATCGAAAATGTTCAACATGAGTAGCAAATATGGCGGTTTTCTAAGATTTCCAGGGGGTCGAGGGGTCTCTTTGTCACTTCATGGAAAAACCAGAGGAGTGAGGGGGTGGCCACCACCTTGGAAAAATGGAAAATCCAGAGGGGTGAGGGGGGGGGGGTCAAAAAAAATTCCCTCCATGGTGGGGGTATGGATATTTTCTGGAACTACACATTGAATGATAGTGAACAAGAAGCAGAAGCAGACATTATTGGATGAATTAAAAGCAAGCATATAATACAATACATTAAAACAGACAAATTATTGATGAACTGAGCTTTTATGAGAGGGTGATGATGATTCGTCAGTGCACTTTGAGTAAGGAGTATTAGGAGTACTTCCAAATTTAGTGGGGATATGCAACTTTTATGTGGGAGAGAACATTCAAATCTCTTAAACAAAAAGAAGCTGTTTAATAAGTTCATCCTTTCTGGTTTTTGCATGTCAGGGATACATAATTATATACATGAACTAGCCTGAATTTCAGACAGTCTCTAATACCTCGGCGCTTCCCAGTGGGACACTTGGACAAGTCAGAGCACTATAGAGCCTAATGCTCCAATGTGGTGTAGACTCATGCATAAATTTGAGTAAAAGAGGACTTTTTGAATGAGAGGACTTTTTGACACCTCGGGCAAAATGAAGAATTTTTACCCTCGAATTTGATTGCTTGAGCAGTGTATACAGAGATTGACGTCACATCTGAGCATTAGGTTCTAAAGTGCTGAGACTGGTGTCTTGACTACTTCAACAGGAAGTGCCAAGGCAAGACTGAAACTTGGGCTACTACATGTAGGTAATCAATTTAACAGGAGCTGTGCTATAAATGATTTTCAGTTGATGACCTTAATGGGTGGCAGTACATGATTATCATGTTGCTACTGTTTATCATTCAACTGTCAGTGTCCATAGGGGCTCTTGCAATCACATCCAAACAGCAGGAGAAGCTTCTTGAAGTTGGTTGGGGAAAATTGGACAACAGTACCAAGAGCAAGATCCAAGCCAAGAAAGACTGCTGTGGATTTTCTTCTAAATATATGTCAAATATTACAGTTGATGGAAAGATGTTCCATCCATCATGTGAGAAGGTAACTGCTATGTGTAAAAAGATATACGTGTATGTAGTTTAATGGGTTTTATAGTCTAACTTGTAGAATTCAGATAATTCAGTTTCCTTTTATGACTTGGTGAATTATATTTGATAAAGTTCAAAGTACATGTAAGAAGTCCCAGTTTCTCGAAATCCTACACTTTGTGTTTACAAAATGATAATAATAATGAGTGACTGATAGTTTATTACACTGGTTTATTGTAGCATGTTTGTAGAACCAGCTCCAGAAATTGTACAAAAAGTTGTGTTGAGTAAAACTTACAGTGGAAATCAAAAACAAATATTTGTTTGCAGCTACAAAATAATAGATCTGTCTGACTGGATTTATTTTAAGGAATACAAAGTGATTCATATTTTTACATTATTTTACAGCTACAATGCTGCCAAAACCCCCATCTTACAGACTGCAGCCAATGTTCAACATGTTATGGAATCCTGAAAGATGCTATTGATCACTGGATAAAGGTGTCAGGAGGAGTTGCTTTGTTCTTCAGCTTCACACTGGTAAGTTTTTGACTTTATTTAACTTTATTTGTGGCCACTGTGAAGGTGTGTGGAAAATAGTGTTGGGTCTGTATGGTGTTAACCCTTTTAGATCCCTAGGTGGTGTCAGGGTAGGGCCATACATACTGTAGCTTACTACACTTGTGGGGAGAAGGAGGGGAGTATTGTGGTTGAGAGAAAAAGGTGCAAGCTTCTAGGAAGGATTGCACCTCAGAACGTTTTTCAGTTTTGAAGCCTTGAAATGGTGTTTATGGTGCTTTTGAAGCTAATTTTGTTTTCAAAAATGTTTTTCTAGTATGATTTTTGTACAGCACTGTAGAGGGTGAGATATAACTACATTGTAAGATTTGTAAGAGGAAAAAATTGTTTCTTTTTGAGTGTATATTCCCATGTACATATTTATCATCATTTTTGTATTTTGAAAGACCTTTGAATAAACTTCGTTGTCTGACATTATTACTTGTAACTATAATTATATTGTATCATTAGCTGGCTAATTTTTCAAATTTTGAATTCAGGAATGGAGTTAGGGGAGGGGCCAAGGAGTTCCCAGCCCCCTTTTGATAGATACATATATACTATAGGAGCCCAAGCACCCTTTTTTAGTCCACTCTTTCCAAAGTTTTGGGCTCTGGCTCTTTTTTTCCAAGTACAGTATGTTAAGATCTGTTCACGGAATTTGCTGAATAATGCATCTTTTAAGATCTCCAGTTGAATGAAAACCTTTTCCAGGAAGCATTTTTGGGGCAGTATTTTCCTATAACTCACCAAAAAACTTCCTAGCTATAGTAATAAACTTTCTCGAATTTGCAGACTATGGAACTCCTTTGCAACATACATGTAGGCTAGATTATTTAATGTTCAGTTTAGCCCGTCAGTACCATACCTTTTTCAGTACAAGTATTGTCAGGTATCAACAGTAATCCTAATGACACTAGACAATACCAGGATTGTTGTCCTACCTTTTTGAGATATGGTTGGTTCTGTCAATTCCCATGATACCTACCTATAATGTCCCCACCCAAGGCTATTTTGGCAAAATATTCAACCTTTGACACAACCAGAGATTTAACCCTGGAACCTTGGGTTGGGTGGAGAACTTTAAGACCAGCCAAGCTTAACTTGATAATAATTACATGTATGCTGATATCATGTGTTTTGTTGGCATCATAGCCATCATTCACTGTGCATAGTTATGATAATCTCTAAAAAATGACTGCTAAACAAATACTGCTATTGGTAACTATTTAATGTTTATGCAGTGATACTAATAATAATATGTAGCTTACAATACAGTACATGTATATGTTCACATTCATGATTTATGAAAATTACCTGTGTCATGATCAGACCTCTGTCTATTTAGTTTTGCAAGTTTCTGTTTTTACCACCGGTAAAAATTTATACCGCATAATAAGTTTGTAAGATGACTTTAATTTGCATATATACCAACCATGGCCAACTAATTTATATCTGTACAACTAACTGGTAATGTAATGATTAACTTTTGCCACTGACAACCAGTGGTAAATTTATTACATAGAGTATGTAATCATTTACACTTGGTAATTAAAATGGAGTTGCAAAATCTGCAGCTCATAATCATTTTTTTCAATTTGCAATTTCTCAGAATGTACAGTATACTTTATTACATGTAGGTATTGTTGTTGAACATCATTGTTAATGTCGTTGTGATGGCAGGCTCTACTAGTGATCTCATGTGATCTTTCTCTTTCCGCTCCTTACTGCAGCTGTTTGGGGTGTACATATCCTGTCGATTAAGGAATACCAAAGACCCAAGATCCAATCCTAGTCAGTTCCTATAGCTGGTGTCAAACGGTATCGCTGCTAATCTACTAACACTCGATCTTCATCTTGCTCCACCTCTTTTCTGTGTGATGGCTGTACTTACAGTTTAAATTTTACCAGACAAGTATGAACAGTTTGCTCAGTTCTGGAAAACCTGGAAAGCCATGGAGTTTCATTGTTTCCATATCCAGGCGTGGAAAACCTAGAAAATCAAAATTTGGTTGTGGAAAATCAGATCCGTGTATCTTTGCAATTTTTGGGATACAAATTAATTATGGTCAGGGTTTTCCTGGAAAGTCATGGAAGTTAACTTTTAACCATACAAACTCTGGTGAAAAGTATTTCTTAAGTTAATTAAGTTAGTTAAGCTATGAGCTTTTACAAGGACGACATTTTGGTTCTTTACGTGTACATTATGAGGTCATATGATCAAATGAATGTTGAAAAATCAAGCTTACATATGCAACTGCTCCGAGCAACTGACTGAAATGCTTTAACTTTTAATTAAGAACAGAAGTCATAATCATGGTCTTAATGGAAAAAGGAATAAATAGAAATTTTCATTTTCCTTAGTTGGTTTTGTTTACAAATCTGTTTATATTTAAGACAACTCCGTTGGAACTTGTAGTGATGGTTGCAAAATAATGTGCAACAGTGAGTGAGTTAAAGCTTAATGGGATTTTATTAAAAAAGTGATTGAAGTACCCAGAAAATAAAATTTTTTAGGAAATGAACCAACTAGATTACACGAGTGACATAGGAGTACATGTACATGTACTGCAGTGTTCACAAGCACACTGTCAGTACATTGAGTGTGCCATGGTCACACTATGATGGTGATAATTATGTAGTTGTTATTTATGAATATTTATTAAGTCTGCCCTTTTTCATAGTCATTTTTGTAAGAAAAAAGAAGCTTGATGAATTGTTATTCAGATTCTAATGCTCTGTTAAGTTGAATCAACAGTTAAAGAACCATCACATTTTTTATCTGTAGTTTTTTTACTGTAGTTTTCTCAATTATATACCATAAATTCTGAAAATAAGCCCATGAGAAAATGTTTGACTTTTTCCTGAGATTTTATAAGGGCTCTAGATCTGTATCGCATTTTACGGTAATAGGCTTATTTCTGGAAGGGCTTGTTTTCAGAATGTTATGATCGATACACTATACTGTACACCTTGAGTGTTAACCCTATTCAGCCTGGGGGGGGAGGGGGACAGGGAGTGCCTTCGCTGATTTCAACCAGAGAACTTTTCCTCCAAATGTTGTATCTTTTGCTGAAATTTTTGGAGTACAAAATCCTGTAAAAATCTTCATCACAGTTTTCATCTGTTGCCATGGCAAGTAATGGGCGTTTTTGACACCAAGTTAAGTCAAAGTTTGAATTTTTGAGATTTTTTCATTAACTAATGAAATATTTTTTGAACAAGTGCCTGTTTTTACTCTTCTAGTCAATTAAGCAATATTTTTGGGATATCATTGAAACTCCTGCAAAAGTCCTGGAGTTTCAGACTAACTACTGAAATTGAAATACATGTAAAATTCTAGAACCTTGAACTTAGTCACTGATTTTCCCATTCATGTTTTGATTGTTTTATTGGAATAATTAATTTGTGATGTTTTGTGGCCAAGTAGATTTCTCTTTGGTGTGATTTTAAAATACTCCTAGAAATATCTGAAAATTATTCCTGAAAAATTCTGGATTTTTGAACTTATAAAGGTTTCGTAACCTTTGGACAAACTTGAAACAACCCTTAATCAATAGGAATATTGTACTGTACTTTTAGACGTAATGACTTTACACATAATTAGATGTTTTAGTTGCGACACTAGGGATGCACGAACTCCTCGCTGATTTGTGGTGGCATGAATTATCGTGTAACGTGCAACAGAATTTTGGTAATCGGTATAATCGATAAGTACCGATTGCACTTTAGTACCTTGTTTTAAACCATCCAGAAGTGAGAACACGTCACATAAAGTTGAATCCGTTGTACTTTGATTTTTTATCTGTTCCGAGGCAGAAATTTTATCGATAGGACCTGATCTTGTCTCAAGATCTCGTTTTGGCTGTTCGGGGAGAAAAAATGAGTATGGAAGGGAGGCAAAAACGAGATCTGGAGACGAAATCAGATATTTTTGCCTTTTGTCATTTGTTGCGGTTGCTTGCGAACACAACATCTGTCGGTGTTACTTGATGACTTTGCTTCCTGTTAATTTTGTATGTGGAGTATTTGGACCCAACCAATCCGGTCGCATTACCTACGGGAATGGCATTGTCTTCCCTCACCCACAAAGCTTTGCCAATATCCAACCACAATGTTAGTTGTACTGTAGCAGCGTCAAGTAAACCTGTACCAGTTTCAGCAGTTTTGATAATTGAGCCGTGCCATTTTCTCGCATAAACGTACTGATTTAATATAAAAAATTATATAGTTATTTACTAATCACATTTCTTAGTTACAGATGGTCGTTGTTTTTAGACGTATTTAAGATGATACACTGTAGATGTTAATATTGATCCTAGCTGCTGAAAGCTTTTCTAAATAATTGAGGAAATAATATAGGACAATTGTAAATTTGTATTTTAATAAATTACTTCTCCATGGACAATTGCCAGTTGTCCGCTGTTGTTTTTGTTGCAAACACCCTTTGAGCGACTTTCACTTCACAGACGCTTTTCAAACGCAATCTTATTCCCAGACCCAAATGGCCAAGCTTACCAACTTGCGAAAAGCAAGAACAGTTTAATCAGGCGTGCTCACCCTACAGACGCAAGCGCAGACGCAAGAGCAAGACAAGACAAGACAATTTTTATTTTCCCCTTCTTAAGTTGCATATTATTTTTAATAATAGAAAAAGGGTGCTGGCCCCCTGAAATAACTATTAAAACTAAATAAACCAGGGGGTCAGATTACATGTTTACAGTTCGTCGAGGCACATAACAAAACAGAACACATAGTAACACACAGACATATACATATGCACAAAAAGCTGTCACAGAAGGCTCAAATTATTCTAAAATAT
>JAOBYE010555525.1:6900-40599 GCA_025403585.1 Parazoanthus swiftii
TGAGTCCTGCGCAGTGTTCCAAAATGTTCTTATTATTGGTATCATAGAAGGATAATTTTGTTGGACATATATTGATAGAAAAACAGTGTGTTAGTCTAAAAATTATTTTAAGAGCACTGAGTCCTGCGCAGTGTTCCAAAATGTTCTTATTATTGGTATCATAGAAGGATAATTTTGTTGGACATATATTGATATAAAAATTAATGCCCTTGGAATTTCGGCCTTCCAGACCGCTTAAGGAACCAATCAGAACCCGCAAAGTATCTTTGCCATACAATTAACATTAAACAATTATACAACAGGCTATAGATAGTAGGAGAAACTAATTATGAAAGCTGGTGTACTGCAAAGGAACAACTCTTTGTAATTGTTACGGTTTTCGTTTGGTCACGTGATCGCGCCACATCGTCAAATCAACAACTATGAACAGGCATTCGTTAGAATAAAATGTAGACTTTGTCATTAACATTAAAACAGGGATATCACATATGTATCTGCAAGTCAAAAGAATATATTTTTATTTTTAAAAATAGGTAAATGATTGTCATTTAAATTCAACATTTTTGGAATAAAAGATTGATACTAAACCAATTCAGGTGCTCTTTCCGCAAATGAAACGAACAGGACACCTAGATGAATCAATCATGCCATTTTTTTTGTTTTTCATGTTGACTAATGATTTCATTCTGTTGCGGACTAATCCTAGTTAATAATCCTCTTTTTAAGGGTTGCTGTATTGGAAAATAATCAATTGACCTCTTGAGGTAAATTTCATATACAGTAATTATACTGAACTATTATTCACTTTAACATGCTTGATCAACAGATTTTTTTCAGTCAGCAATATTGCAATTTCACATTTGCCGTAAAGAATTTAGGGAATTATTGATAAATTATCTTTCTCCCGGAAAGGATCATTATGCTTTTAAACTTTGCAAGACGTTATTCGTGTCCTGCATCTTTTTTAAAAAATTCAATACTATATAAATTAAAAGTTTTATTTATGATTTGGTCCAGAAACGTTACCGGCAGGATCAGGTTTCAAAACACTCAATTAGTAATGAACAAAACAGGGGCTTTAAAACTTAACAACATTCACGCTGACGTCACCTTGTCTTAATTGCAATCTAAATGGAGTATTGTTTGCGGACTTTTAGTTGCCGTACTAAACCTAAATTTGTTCTTTTTTTCCAAAAACATGTTTGCCTCATTTGCAAGTGAACTTAGTTTATTCCGCCTGCTGCATCGTGTGCGACTTTGTGTCCTATTGACAGATACAAAGCTTTGCAATGACTTTACTTAATAAACGTTCAGCAAAATAGAGCCTGCGAGAAAAATTGCCCACGCAATTATCCTACTGGTCCCCTTGTATTGGTAAGTGAACATAACAAGCGATTGATATCAACAAAATGAGATAAAGGGATTCAAGTTTGGCTGACGAGGGCTTCCATTGCTCTTTTCCATGCATCAAATACAATTTACTACCGTCTTCACTCTAGGAATAGCCAGGGGAAAAGGACTTTTTGTGGCGGGAGGTAATTAGACTGCTTTTCTAAATTACTCAAATTATGGCTGGCTTTGCCCATTAAGCCTCAGGTTGCCAGCCTTCTGGCAACGTCCGTAAAGCACTCGTAATCAGACGCACAATAACTTTAGATCACAAACTGTATTTTTAATTTCCGTTTTCGTTTTCTCTCATTTGGCTTAACTTTCACTTCGCGGACTTGGAGAATCGATAGCCTGTCACATTGATGATATAGCAACACTAGGCACTAGGAAAAAAAAGCGACTTTGTAAAACAGATTAAATGTACTACTGCAGAAATCTTTAAGTTACTTCAACAGTTTGTGTTCAAGTCAAAGTGTCTCCATTTTGCCCTAGCAAATAACAGAGGGCTATTTTTTGCCAGTTGTTTTCAAATCCGTTGTGAGAGTAAAGTGGCAAAAGAACTTCAACCTCGCTACATCAGTAGAGCGATGGTTTACTTGCTTCTCTGTTGAAAGTCCATTAGCTCTCCGTGCAACAAGAGAGAAGCAAAAACTAAAGGTTTGGCAGGAATCTTCTCAGAGACAACTTATACTGACAACTGTAAGAAAACAGTCGTCTCGTGCTGACTTTTCTCTTCCTCTTTTTGATATCCGGTGCGAGATTAGATGATGAACCACTTCAGCTACTAGAAACAGTGGAAGAAGACTTAATCTGTACAAAATGAACAAGAGCGAACAGACCATCCCATCTACGAATGTTTCAGTTGATGCCACTTCTAGGGGCGTTATGTTAATTGTTTGCGAATCTTTTATCTTTCTCATCCTGGATCTCACAGCCCTTGTTGGTAACGCGCTAGTTTGTGTGGCTCTTTACAGAAATACCTCGCTTCGCACCGTCACCAACAACTTTATATTGTCGCTGGCCCTCACTGACCTGCTCATGGCAGTTTTGGTCATGCCCCTTAAAGCTTGCTCTTCAATTGCAAATAAGTGGATTGGAGGGACATTCGGGTTAGAGATCTACGGATACTCCGGTCATATTTTAGGAGCAACGTCTTTGGTAACAGTGACGCTAGTGGCAATCAACAGATATTTCCGAGTTGTTAGACCCACGTTGTACCGTAAAATTTACTCCAAGAAAAGCTCTACAGTTATGGCTGTCACTGCATGGATTGTATCAGCAGTCATTTTCATCGTTGGTTTTCCTGTTTTTGGAGTTCATTTCCAACCCAATCCTGCTAATCCAACAATCCTTTCACCCAAGTTTCCTAGTACAAGTGCATTTACCTTTTATGTCGCTGTACATAGTTTGTTCATCAGTGTTGGGGGTTTCATTATTATCACTTGCTATGTGAGAATCTACCAAACCATCCGTCATCACAACACTGCAGCCACTCCACCGTCACAAGAAGGAAACTCTTCCTATGGAGTGGAAGAGGCGAAGATTACGAGAATTCTGACAGCTGTCTTGATTGGTTTCTATACCTGCTGGCTGCCTCCCTTTATTGCTGGTATTTTAGACTCTTTCAAGCTGATTGGGGAAAGCACTCTCAGATACCAAAACTTTTATTACACTTTTCCTGCTTTCGTCAGTAACGTGATAAACCCTCTTATTTATGCAACAATGAATCAACAATATAGATCAGAGTTTCTGAAAATACTTCATGACATTGCTCTGCTTAGGTAATCACATGGTTTGGAAAGTGAAAGGAAAGAAAACTACTATTCTGTTTATGCAACAATGAGTTGACAATATAGATCAGAGTTTCTGAAAATACTTCATGACATTGCTCTGCTTAGGTAATCACGTGGTTTGGAAAGTGAAAGGAAAGAAAACTACCATTCTATTTATGCAACAATTAGTCGACAATATAGATCAGAGTTTCTGAAAATACTTCGTGGCATTGCTTTGCTTAGGTAATAACATGGTTTGGAAAGTGAAACGAAAGAAAACTACCATTCTACGTTTTAACGAGAAAATGAGAAAAACGGTAAATATAATCGAGTCAACATTTGGAAATCTTGGTTTCGTAGTAGCAAGTCAAACGTGCGTGAAAATGTGTCAGAAAACACAACCGTTAAAGTCCCACCGTTTCGGCTTTGTTTATCGGGAAAACGGAAGGATAATTATGTGTTTAATATACGAAAGAATTGAATAGTTTTTTTCCAATTGACTCTCCAGAGGCCGGGCACAGAAGTCAGTATAAGCGTTCATGTATCAATGGAGTTTGACATAATTGAATGATCTACACTACAAAATGTTAATTATTTAAAACCCACTAGGGTTATCTAATATTCTACAGATTCGGAATACCAAACGGAATTATTTTCATTTTCATTGTGTTTATTGACAAGTCCATGTGGAAACGAAGTTATCGTCACAAAATATGTTTGAAAACGGCGGAGTAGCGCCTTGGGCATCATTTTTAAGGTGAAAACTATAATATAAGTAGCAAAATTTAACGTTCTTGTAAAGTTTGGGGTGTAACAGTTTGGTCCATTTTATCAGTTGTATTTTCCTTGGGAAAAGGTAAATAAATGGAAATTGTCAATAGTTAATTTGTGGCAATGTAATAGAGGGAAATAACTCAGTAATGTTTTAGCTACAAATAAAACTGAGTGAACAAGTAACTATGGATCCCTTTATTGATTTCTCAACATAAGACACCAGTTGTTTATTTGACACGCACTGCAGCTGTACCATATTACGTCATTTATGACGTCAGTACGATGAACATAATTGGTCAGGAGGTGCGTGCGAACAGTCATTATCTACCTCCACAAATTTTTTCCGTAAATACGATATTCCTTTCTGTTTTTGCAGCCGTAGCGAACAAGGAGTTTCTTGGGTTTCAGGTTTTCTTAGCCGCCACTCGTACTGACGTCACCTTGACTGCAGCTCGAATGAAGGATTAGCTACAAAACGTACTAGAAGTAAATTGAGTACTTTACAAATGAATATATGGGGCTATTTTTGTAAGCAAATGTATTTTGCATCCGCCTGATGTATCGGATGAGAAATGGTAGCCTTTTTCAGATTGTTGAACGATAAGTCACAAAAATTATCGTTTTCGAATCTTTATCATAAAGTTACAATTTCCTCAATTCTGATTGGTCTATTAATCTCTTTGTTATTCATGAACTTGCCTATCAATTGTTCGACTGCACTGAACTTGCTATCGGATACTGTCATTGTTGGTTTTCCTAATTTTGGCTCATGAGCCAATCACAGGTAATTAAATAATCACAATGACAATGACAATGACAACCCACTTCTCAGAACAACCAAAACGAAGCATTTTTCCTCCGTCAATAAGTTCATTTCTTTGACAGATTGACATGGCAATGTCAGAGTCTTTACAAACAAACCAGGGTATTGAAAGTAGCTTGTTCAAAAGGCTGAATAAGCACTGTCGCCATGTACAAACACTAAAGCTAAAGTTGTGTCTTTTTCTCAGAAATTGTAATTATATGAAAAATTGGTAACGCGGCCTTCCAATTTTGTTATCACTCATGATTACAGACCGAATTGGACTCCACTCAGTCCTATTAACATAACTAATAATTGTAACAGAATAGTAGCTGCACGTGTGAAAACATTGTTCATACAATTTTCTCATTGATTCTTTTATTTGGTTTACGGGTAACTGATGTCAGGTAAAGTAAACAGGATGAATTAACTTGAGTAGGGAAGTCTACATGTGATATTTGATTTCACTGTCCTCTTGCGAGTTTCCGACTCGCTGCTTACTGACTAATACACGGGCAATGTTACTTTTGGTCGGCCTTTTCAGAATCAGTCGTGAATTGTAATTGCTGAGAAAAACTTTAACCTCGCTTTTTGAACAGTGATTGACTTACGTCGTCTCTCCTACAATTCCTTCTCGGTTTTGGGAATTACCTTTCCATACATTAAAAAAACCGCGAATTTAACATTCAGCTGGAACCTTCTAACAGTTTGAAGGACATTGTCTTTGCGAAGTTAGGAGATCAGGCATTTTAGCCACTAGAAACAGTAAACTGAAGATCTTTTCAGTACAGCATGAACAGCAGTGAACAGCTCGTCCGGCCATCGTTGAATGCTTCAATTGTTCCCTCTTCTAGGAGCGTTATACTAATTGTTGTGGAGTCTTGCATCTTTGTTGTTTTGGATCTTGCAGCTCTTGTGGGTAACGCGCTAGTTTGTGTAGCACTTTACAGAAATACTTCACTTCGCACCATCACCAACAACTTTGTACTGTCACTGGCCCTCACCGATCTACTCATGGCAGTTTTGATCATGCCTATTAAATCTTGCTCTTCACTTGCGAATGAGTGGATTGGAGGATCCTTCGGGTTAGAGTTTGCTCCATCAGTCGGGTATATCTTAACAACAACTTCATTGCTCACCGTGATGCTAGTGGCAATCAACAGATATTTCCGAGTTGTTAGACCGACGTTTTACCGTAACATTTACTCCAAGAAAACGTCTACTGTCATGGTTGTCGCTGCCTGGATTGTGTCAGTTAATACAATTTGTGTCGGCTTTCTTTGTTTAGAAGTTCATTATCAACCCTTTCCTGCTAATCCAACACTTCTTTCACCTGTGTTTCTTAGTAGGAATATAGGTATTTTTGTCGCTCTAAGCAATTCATTCATTGGTGGTGCTTGTTTCATTATTTTTTCATGCTATGTGAAGATCTACCAAACTATCCGTCATCACAACACCGCAGCCGCACAACGTCACAAGAAGAAAACTCTTCCTATGGAGTGGAGGAGGCGAAGATTACGAGAATTATGACAGTTGTCTTAATTGGATTTTGTCTCTGCTGGCTGCCCCCATTCGTTAGCAGCACTTTCGAGTATTCAAAATTTGTTGAACAAAGCGGTTATAAATATCGAAACTTTTATTTCACTTTTCCCGTTTATGTTAGTAGCGTGATAAACGTTAATTTATGCAACAACGAGTCGACCATTTCGATTAGAGTTTCTGAAAATTCTTCGTGTATGGAGATTGTTTTTGAGGCTTACAGTTCATTGAAAAGACGCCAGTTTGCCGGCAGCTGATATTCGTCCTTGTGAATATACTGCTCTTAGTCCACTTTTATAATTGCCTTACTTGATCGGTGATAAATGGTCGAACATGTGGACTTGTGTTTTAACAGGAATCACCGAGTTTTCAACTACTATGATTTGTAGCAACTTTTAAAATCATTATATTTCAAATGTTAGCCACGAGTTCTCAAGCTTACAGTTTTAATTTTATCGTGAAGAAATAAATGTTTTACCGTTTTATGCAAACTATAGCCACCACTGTATGCAGTATGATGAATTGGTAGTGAGGTTTGGTTGAGGGCGGATGGCAATTTGAGCTTCAAATTGCTCTTAAATTGTTCTTATTTCTGTGTGTGGTTTAAATGAAATAAAAACCTACGGTATTGCAACACATGTTTTGGAGAACGAATTGCTTGGCGGATGTATTCTTGATCAATTCATCTCCGCGGACTTATTATGGATTCGCTGAGTCATTTTTCCGAGACGATTTCCAGTGATTATCGCAGGATTAGAAATTTAGATATCGAGCCCGAGTCTCAGTTTGTTCTTAAATTGTTCCTAAATTTTGGCCAATCTGAGCCTGGTCGTTCTCATTAAGTCGCTCTTATAAAAAAAAGCGTGTATTGACGACTTTCGCTCTTATTGCTCTCTTGCATGTTTTTCGATTTTGATGCACCACCGTTTGGTATGCATTACTGACCTCGAAGTGAAAACTTAAAAGCTTTTAGGTGGGGTCAGAGCGGAGGAACTGAATCTCAGATATAGGTTATTGCTCCGAGCCTTTTAACCAGGTGTTCTTTTTTTTGCAGTTTGTTCTTAAGGTAAAACGTTAGGTATTAGTTATGCAAATTATTAAAATTCTTTTTCTTTATCCATTATTTGTTGTCCCGCTTGACACATGACGCACCGATTCATATAACTCACTTTTCTAATTAAGTAAATCAAAAGAACGCTGGCCTTCAAAAAGCACCTGGCAACGGAGTCTATTTTTATTGTGCTACTATAGAAACTAAGGCACGTCCTGCGAAAACTCTTAATTATACGCAAAGTCTTTACAACACGTAAAGTTTTTCTTTTTAATCAGTTTCATTGTGTATAATCTTCGAGTAGGCTTTACTTTTTATTTCGTTGAGCCCGAGAACTAATAGCCCACCCTATCGATTTTATTGTACGTCTGTGAACCCTGGCCAGTAAAAGGAGGATTTTTTAAAAAAAAAAGTATGACGTATAGTACTGCATGATAGACCAATAAAATCATCAATTTATATCAAAGATACATCGTTTCCTTTATTAACTGCTGATAGCCGCATGCAACAGAGAGTCGGCCCCATCCGCATGCGTAAACTTATTCGTAAATCTCTAGTTTAGGGAAGTTCAGACTGAATGCAAAGACTAAACAATTAATGTTGTCAGCGGAAAATAAGAAGCGTGAACATTTTAGTCTTGTAAATGAAGAGAGTCTGATTTCTGGCGAGTAGTTTCACATCTGTCGTGAAAAGGAAGTTTCCGAAAATGCCTCAACCTCGCTATACCTATAAGCTATACACGCGTAACTTACTGTCTGTAGTCCGTCTGTCTTTCTATCAAGGAAAATGGGTAAAAGGCCAGTTTGTTAAGACATTAAAATATTGTAGAGTCCATTTCGAAAGAGTTTCACGCATAATATCGATCTGAAATTGTTACAGCGAGTTTTCATGGGGGGGGGGGTTCTAAAGGCAAAACGCACAATTATTTGTTATTTGCAGAAACTAGCTAATTTTTACGGTGGTGTGCCACGAAGCGTGTCATCTCGGTGCGAAACACACTTCAACTTAGAAAAGTGTTTTAGACCCTACATTTTAATGAAAACTTTAACTGGCAGAAACTGTTAGTTCATTATAATTATATTAATAACGTTTATTTAGTTTTATCTGTCCTTATTTTAGGTTTTCCATTTTTGTCAAACAATGTTTTAATAATGATTTTGGATTTGATTTTGAAGAATTTTACTTTTATATTGTACTTAACTAGCTAGTTTTGTTTTAGTCTACTGTAACCACAGTTCGCATGCCATATATTGAACAGAAGGTTACAAGTTTATTAGCATTTTCACCATTAACCTTTCATCCTCCTTAAACAGAGGCTCCACTGCTACTGATGTTTCAGTAAGTCAAACTTTAGTTCAAATCATTACCATAACCTTTCATCCTCCTTAAACAGAGGCTCCACTGCTATCGATGTTTCAGTAAGTCAAACTTTAGTTCAAATGATTAACATAACCATTCAACATCCTTAAACAGAGGCTCCACTGCTACTGATGTTTCAGTAAGTCAAATTAGCTCTCTAGTCGTTAGTTCAGATCATTAGCACTACCTTTCATCCGCCTTAGACAGAGGCTCCATTGCTACTGATCTTTTACGCAAAAATTTTAATTAGCTCGTTAGTCTTAAGTTCAAATTGAAATAATTGTACTTGTCCTCGTTTTTAGTGAGAGATGTGGCCAAGAGGGTCGAGAGTTTACAAGGAATGCACATGAAAGTGAGGCGGATACTCAAGGGTCATCACGGCAAGGTTCTGTGTTGTGATTGGGCAGCAGACAGGCGGCATTTGGTCAGCAGTTCTCAGGTACCAACATTACAAGCACTGTACTTTAGAAACACGTGCCAGGCGGAGAGTAAAATGATTTCTTCATTAAAACTGTTTTGGAGACTTTGCGATGATGTATTTGTAGGGTGATAGAGATGAATGTGGTGATGGTCTTTGAGGGTTAAATGACGGTAAAGACATTAGTAACTATTATTATGATAATTCCGATTATGGTGATACTGATGATGATAGTAGTTATGGTGGTGAAGGTGATGAGCACTTGTGGTGGTGATGATGGTAAAATTGATGATGGTGGTGATGGTGATGGTGATGGTGATGCTTGTGGTGATGGTAATGATTGTGGTGGTGATGATTATGGTGATGAAAATTCTGATGATGGTGGTAGTAGTGATGGTGATGATGATACTGTTGAGGGATGTGATGATAGTTATGAAGGTAATAATGTTGATAACGGTGATAAATACTTCTGATGGTGTTCACCATTGTTCAGTATTGATGGTGACGATGATCGATTATTTTAATTTGTTCGGTTTGTATTTTTAATTGTATTGGTTTTGTAAACTGGTAGTTTTTCTGTTTAACTGTTAGTCTAAATATTATTTTTAGAGCATTGAGCTCTGCATAATGCTCCTATAATATAGTTATTATTATCATTCTTCTTGTTACTATTATCAATTATTATTAATATAATGACATTAGTAATAACCAGTTTGTTTACCGTCCTTTTAATTGCAACTAAAGTTTCAAGGGTGGTCTGAATTCAGGCAAAATGTGAATTGTTTGTGTTTGTGTATTGATGGGAGAAATAAACTTCATTGAAACTAACTGTTATTGTTACGCTTTGCTCTCTTTCATTTTAGGATGGTAAAGTTATTGTGTGGGATGCATTCACTACGAACAAGGTAAGAGTTGAATCGTTACAGTGTTCCGTGATCTGATCTTTCAATTCTTGGAAAAGCATCAGTTCGTGTTCGAGTAGTTTGCAATTCCATCATAAGTATTGACCATAAAGCTGAATAAAACCTACAACACGTTTCATATGACCGTTTCAAAATTCCAATTGAAAGCTTCATATATAATAACAACATTCACTTACTTCCTGCAAATGTTGTTGTGTCGTGTTATAAGAATGAACAAATCAATTCCCACTGGTCAGTTTATTTTTGAAACCTTAACAACTAAAGCCTTGCTCACAATATACCGAAAAACGCTCGTGGCGTCACAACAACCACAGCGGGTGGGTCTTTTGTTTACATTTTGAAACATTTTCTCTCAGCACACATTTTGTTACTAATCCAACGTGGAATAAAACGCTTTTGAAAGTGGTAAGTCACATATCGGGTAGGTTTTTGTTCCGCGATAGACGTAGTGTAGCACTGAACTTTTTCTTAAATTCCCAGCCGTATTTTGTTTCGACACACGGAAAGCTATCTAGTACAGCATGCTTACACTGCACCCTTTCGTAGGGAATACACCCTTTTGAAAAAAAATGTTGACCCCTTTTAATATAAAACATGTGAGAAATGACCCAATGGATTTATGGGTATTGAGACCATTATTAAACTATTCAGTTAATTAAATATTCCTCCGCCAGTTTCTATGCAGTATCCGTACGGCAGAAACCATGGATTCTCACAATTCAGATCTAAGAATAGTTTATATATGTTTCCCTGAAGTGTTAAAACTACAAAACAAAACCCAAGGGGACAAGTGCCATTTCAGATTCGATGGGAGAATTGAAAGATTATCTTCTCCAAAACTATCCAGAAGAAATATCTCCAGCGGTGGATCGCTCAAGTCGTCGGAGTGTAGCTCAGGCATGCTGATGCTGTTACTCCAGTAGCTGTAAAATTCAAGTAGTCAAATACCGGCAAAGAAGTAATGAAGCACACGCTAGTTTCCCATAATTCAACTGGGTCATAGCTTTTATATTTTGTGTTTTATGTTTCGAAAAGGGGTCAACCTGTCTTCAAAAAGGAGTAGACGTCAGTGGCGGTGATCTTCTCTGTCCACACTAAACGGGACAACTTTCTTGGTAGTACAAAAAAACTTTCCAATCTAGTCTCAGTGAGGCCTAGGATTGAGCAGTGACTTGAAAAAACGTTTCCCAACCAAATTGTAAGAGTATCAACTTTGCTGATTTGTGCTTTTTTTTTTACAGATCCACGCATTTTCCATGCCGACCACGTGGGTCATGGCTTGTGCCTATGCTCCGTCTGGACACATGGTGGCTTGTGGGTAAGGTAGCAGTGACCCCAATCTTAGTTCATTAACAAATAGAAGTTCTGATGATTATAATACCGCGAGTTAAACACGATGAGTGTTCGTTGTCTTCGCAGGTGTGACTCCACAGACCTAAATCACGTCTAAAATTTGAAGTTATCCTTTTTTAAACAAAGAAAATGAAAAAAAGCAAGTCGACGTTGGTAGCAGCGATAACTTGGAGGATTTATCTCAAGGACTGTGACATTTGTAGAGGTTTTAAAAACAGACGTTTTAAGGAAGAATGTATGGTGAACCTCGTGTGGACGTGCAAACTCTTGTGAAATTCACCATACATTCTCGATCTGTAATTTTTGTTGCTCTTTAAATGTTCGTCAGTGTCGCAAGTTTTGAGATATATCCCCTACTTTTCCCCTGTTTAACATGTTCAACTTGATCTTTCCATTTCTGGCTTTTAAAAAGGGCTAACTTCAAAGTCTTATACAACTCGTGATAAAAATCTAATAACTCAAATAAAACGAGCCGTTCTCACACCCCCCCCCCCCCCGCCTCCCTCCCCAGAAACAAAGTTTCTGTAGTCGTGCATCCAGAGTTTTCTCAAAAGTATTATAATGAGCCTTCCACCTCTCGGAGCAGCGGCTGGTCACGGAACCCAGTATAAACCCAGCTATTGATCCATGTTGCCTTCTTATGACAACAAACTTTCTTTTGTTCTGTTCAGAGGACTGGACAACAAGTGCTCCGTGCACAGAATGAGTTACGATGAGCGGGTCGCCAAGAAGCACACAGTCGCAATGCACACCAGTTTTCTGTCCTGCTGTGCCTTCACAAACTCGGATCAGCAGGTAAAACAGGTTTTGTAATAAAGAACTACTAGTTTTACTTTTAGCTTTGGTTGTCAACAGGGCAAAGAGCTATTTCTAAAACATCAGCTAAACAGGAACAGCAAGGTTTTCCCCATTGTTAAAGGATGGGAAGGCTCGTATTTTGGGGGTTTAAATGAACAGTTCGGTTTTGTGAGGGGGTTCCACAAGCTGAAAGATTCTAAAATTGGGTGAAATATAGAGACAGGAAGCTTCCTAAAAGCAGCATGCAACTTTTACAAATCTAGAGAACGTTTTTTTGTTAATGCTGAAATAGACGACAAGAGTGACGTTTGACTCATTTAGTTGGTAGGGTGAAGTAATGCAATTGCTCGGCTAGGTGGTCTGTAGGATAAATTTACATATGTTCCGACAACTGTTTTCATTTTGTATGGAAGAACCGCAGTTTTTAGTTGGGTACATTTTCAAGTTATGCAGGTTTGTGTACTGCAAAGTTATGGGGAAAGAAGGGAACCTTTTAAACACATTTCTGTCAATACCATTCACAAAATTGGAAGCCTGTACCATTCGGCGCGTTCTATTCCAAATGGTTTTCCATGCAGTGGAAGACATGGATAAAACGTACAGGCATAGCACATCATTTGAGAAAATCCAAAGAAATGGGATATGTATGTTAGAGAAATCCTATCACGAAATCCAACAAACCAGCTACGTGCTTGCAAGTAATATGGGTTTATAACTAACCAGCTAGACATGGAAATCAAGTTGTATTCATCCTTTCATTTGGCGCAAAAGGTTTGGGCAGTGCTCGTAGGAATTATATCTGCCAAAATGAAAATCTCCTTAATTGTGCTTACGCATTTAGGTATACTCAGAATAGATCTTGTTGTCCCATTTGATATCATGTGTCTTTCCTTACTCTTGCAATAACTCATATACATGTATGTACACGATTGAAGTACAGAGCACAAATTCTCAATAGCATTGTCACGTGATCTGAAATGGAACAACTTAACAATCAAAGGACGTCTGTGCAAATAGGTGAAACTTATAACAACTTGACATGAATATATCAACTTACACATTAAAGATCCTGACCGGAAGTGGAGATACCACCTGTGCTCTGTGGGATGTGGAGTCTGCTCAGTTGTTACAGAGTTTCCATGGTCACGCTGCGGACGTCATGAGGTACGTTAGCTAATACCCAGACCCCTGATATCTCTCAAATTGTTTAACATGAATTCCAATCGGTAACATTGTGTGTTGTTGTATTCGTGCGTAAAAATTTAGCGTTCTAAAAGCAATATCCCTCGATACTCTTCGCTTTTACGAGTAGCCTCTGAGGTTTCGGAGGAGTCACTCCGTTTGTCTAAGATTACCGAAGCTTTCAGGAAGAATGACTTATTCTTTTCGTAATTTATACGGCTCTCTTCATTATGTGCCGAGCCTTTCGCTTCAGCTAGAGGCGTTTATAGGCATGGAACTGAGAATGAGAATGTTGTGACCTGAAATGATTGATCCTTTCTTTTTTTTTCTTTTTCAGCATTGATCTGTCACCGGAAAATGGAAACCTGTTTGTCTCAGGGGTAAGTACACAGTGCCGGTCAGTTGTTTACTACAGATGCCTGTCTGCATTCTGTCTGTCAGTCTGTCTGTCTTTCTGTCTATCTGTTTTTCAGTCTACAGTATCCATGTCTCTCTGTCATTCTTCTTTCGCTGCTTAACGTTTTTTTCTAAGCTAATTCAAGACATACTGTCATACATAAGTTTTTTGTTATAGTATTTTGCTTTCTCTTTTCCAGGGCTGTGACAAGACAGCTCTTGTGTGGGACATCCGGACGGGCCAAGCTGTTAATTCCTTCCAGTCTCATGAAGCCGATATTAACAATGTTAGGTACGTCGTGTTACCATGAGTTTACTTTCCCTATATGATCAACATTATAACAAAAAATTAAAGATTTTTTTTTTATACTCACGTTATTTATGGTGCTTTTCCAGTTTACAACCTACAGGTGGATTTCTGATGTCGCTGTTTACTTTTTAACTCATTAGATACATCTTGTTACCATGAGCTTACCTATTGGTGGACTCCTGATGTCATTGTTTACATTTTTAAACTCGTTAGCACAAAAACAACTTTAAAACTTCAACTAAAACGCTTCCGTAATTCAGTAGCACATGTCACAGTTAGTACTCACTGAAAATTGAACTTGATACTTCGAATGTTATTAAAGAAATTGATGTTTAGTGACTTCTGAGCTCCTAGAGGTTTCTGTGGCTTCAGCAATATTGACATAGTTGCTAAAAGCTTCTGATCGGAAGTGGTTCATGCTTAGTGTACGTCTATGGAGTTATGCTGGATGCACGCGAGAAGCGTTTAAGTGACACAGACGAAATGCTTTTCCAGCTTTTCGAGTGCTTTCCCAGTTTCCCAAGTACATCCATAATTCGATTTACTTGTTTAATCATTTTACGATGGTAACCCACAGGGGTGCGTCTGTCGAGATAGAGATGCACGCTCGCGCCATGTTAAAAGTGCGCCAAAAACTGCCAGCTAAATTCTCTGCTGCTTTCTCTCTTGATGGTTAGGATTAGTGCGAATATGTGGATTTATTATTTTTTCTGTCTGACTGTCCACTTATATCGTTCCTTTTAGTAACTTTATGATGATCCCGCTGGAGTCAACTTTTGCAACCAGCAATAAACTCTCTGTAGGTTTTGAGAGTTTTACAGACGATTCCCGAACTTTTCCGCCAGCTTCGCAGGCTCCATAACAACAAAACGTACATTGGTTAAATGGGACAAACATTACTATAATTTTCTGATTTGTAATTGCTCTGTGCTGTCTGAAACAAGAGTAAAGATTTTTGAAAAACAGTTGCACTTCTAAAATTTTCAGGTTTTATCCGAGTGGCGACGCATTCGGCACTGCGTCCGACGACTCGACGGTAAGTGATTTCGTTTTCTTTTCCTCTTCGGACGATTGCGTCGCAAAAATATAGCAAAAGTAAGGTTCACCTTTCGATCGAAAGACTTCTCCCTATTCAGAGTCTGATTGCCTGCAAGAATAAAGTATTGTTTCACCTAAATTTTACAGTGTCGATTGTACGATTTGAGGGCGGACCATGAGCTCGCTGTGTATGGAAAGTCGCATATTATTTTTGGAGCAGCTGCACTCGACTTCTCATTGAGTGGTGAGTATAGACCACTTTCATAATACGCCCCAGTGGCCATGAAAAAAAACTTTGAGTCGACGCCAGTAAGGCCAAAATACAGCAAATGTATGAGAACTTGGAACTTGACCTCGACTGGAAGTTTTTGTTTATGATCACTGGAGCAAATTATGAAAGTAGTGTACATTACCTACAAAAAAATCTGGAAATTAAAATTTCAGATGCTTCTTTTTCACCGTAGTTCGCATTTTCCTGGAAAGATCATGAACTTTACTTTCTTCCAGAAACGCCTGTAAAAGTCGTGGAGTTTTGTTTTCATCCTGTAAACTCTAGGAAAATTTAAATGAGAAATTGAAACTTTTAGAATCATTGTCTTCAATATTCTTTTATGTTTTAAATGTTTTCTTTATAGAATCACAATTGTTTTTATTGGTATGCTTTCAAAATCGTGACAAGTTCTAATTTTTAAAGATTTCAAAAGTGTACGAACACTATGTCTTGTTTCCGACAATTTTCGGACACGTCTCGTGCGCGTCTCGGACAAGTTTGGGACAAGTCTCGGGCCAGTCTCAGAAAAGGCTCGGACAAGTTCTCACACAAGGTTCACGCAGGTCTCGGACAAACGTTTCAGGCACTGAGCTATGATACTCAACCATTACGTTATGCATATCGTAACTAAACTGCTTTTCTTCTTTTAGAAACAAGGATTTCACATTCCCAGTGATAGTGTGACAATAAACGGCATAATATCCAAATATTAGCTAAATATAACCATTAAAGCACAAAATAAGTATCTTTTCAAGGTTTATCGGCCTAACTGCCGGGGCCGTGGCAGTAGTCATATTAGCAGACTCGGTTATTTGCTTTTATTTTCAAGTGTGTTAATAAAAGTCTGGACTTGTTTTAGATAATAAGGGCAACTAAGGATGCTTTCAACGGGCATATGACACCAGCCAGTTTTTAGGAACGTAGCTGATAGTAAATTCCGTGACTGGTGAAAATGTTTTGCTTTTAGCCTCGTGTAACTTATGCTTTTAAAACCTGTTTAGTAACTGTTTCTTTCTAATGACAGTCCTTCAATAAGATTTTAATGTTACTATGTGTTTATTCTTAGGACGCATACTTTTCGTTGGTTACCATGACTACACAGTGAATGTATGGGACACCTTAAGGGTAAGAGCTAAGGCATCGCCTATAGACGATGCCACACGATCTGTTCTTTCTTAATTATTGTTCACAGCTTTGGTAACAACAATGTTTGATTACAAATGTATTTCAGTAATTTCTAAAAGTAAAATAAATGTATCGTTAAAATATTTACGTTAGTCCAAACTACATCTGTGGTTTCGGTTGAATGTGTAATGTGTACAAAGTGTATAAGGTTGTATAAGGCATGAATGTACAGTTTGATAAAGAACCAGTGAATCTTTTCTGAAAAACTGTACCCCAATAACTTTTTAATCGTGTTTTACACAAATTCAACTTTGTTTACTCTAAGTCCCGTTCAGTTTTCACAAATTTATGAGGGCAAAAGTATGTTTGACTTAAGTTCGATTTTAGTAACATAGTTATTCTACTCATATCTATGCACTTGTTCAATACGAGACCATTATATCCGACATGCCTTTTTTGGTTGTTTATCAACTCATACCCAGCGTGTATACTGAGAATAATTGCTAATGAATATATACCATGCATATTTTGTACCAATCATTTTAGCCCGAGTTTCAGACTCTTACTTTTGCACTTCCTGGTGGGGCGCTTGAGAGACAAGTCTGAGCACTTTAGAGCCTAATGCCCCGGTGTGACGTCACTCTATTTACACTGCTCAACCAATCAAGTTCGAGGATGAAAATTCTTCATCCTCGAGGCGACTCCAAGAGAGGCATAATTTTGCCTGAGGTGTCGAAAATTCCTGTCAGCGAGTTTTCTGATTGGTCGAGAAGAGTGTATTCGAGTTTATGCATGAGTATACGTCACACCGGAGCATTGGGCTCTAAATTGCTCGAAATCGTCTCTCATGCTCCCCAGAACGGAGGCCAACGCCGAAGCACGAGTCTGAAACTCAGGCTACAATCATTTTTGACCTTCGCAGATGAAACTGGGTTACTGAGTATATGCTATTTACATTCCATTTTTATTTATTAAATCAACTTCTTATATTGTGAAAATGTTGATGCGAACATAATCGAGTTATTCAATTTCATAGACGGAGAGACTAGGTATTTACTATGGACACGATAATCGGCTTAGCTGTCTTCGAGTGTCTCCAGATGGTACTGCCCTTTGTACAGGGAGCTGGGACCATACTCTCCGAGTGAGTACACCCTAGTCTGCTATCATTCTGTCCCATTTATTTCGTTTCGTTTCCTAGTTTAACCTTAGAAATAAACATAATCATTTGTTGTATTATCTACGGAAAACTTTTTTGCGACCTAAACAACGCACGCGGTTGAGTTAGATTCGACGTTGAATCACAACAAATCTGACCCTCGTCGGAGGAACATAGTCTAGCGGAAGATAAAAAAAATTGGCCATCTTCATGTGCGAATGCAAATTTATATAAAGACCTATCAGTATTAATAACCGATGTTTTGTGGCTCGAGTTGAAACCTGGGCACATGTTCTAAATTTTGAGGGAATAAATGTGAACAAAGTTCGCCTGTGGAGACCGTGTATTTAGGCGTTTGATACTGTAGCGTATATTCCGGTTGGAAATTCCACATACCGTATTTCCTCTATTTAGCCTCCTGGGGGCCTTATTTTTCTTTGCTACCTTTCAAGTGGGGGATTATTAGAAGGGGGGGGGGGGAGGGCTAAATAGAGTCTGGGAGCTTAATCAATTTTCACAACACATGCATCTATATCAATTTGTTTTTACTAAAATACCCAATATAGTACGTGAATATGTCAACATAAGTGCATTTTGTATAATACTACATTCAGTCAGTAATAGTGCAATCAAAATAATTTATATATCGTTTAGTTTATCATTGAGAAGTTCCTCAATGTCCTCCAGACACATTTCCTCTTCTGATATTAACAGAGGGTGGGCGCTAAATAGAGGATGTAGGCTTGTTTTTTTGCTACCTTTCAAGTTGGGGATTATTGGAAGGGGGGAGGGGGCTAAATAGAGGTTGGAGGCTAAATAGGTGAAATTCGATTTGTTCTCCAAAAACCAAAGCTACAGTCTACATCTTGTGAATAAGAATCGTTTCACTTGACTTGCAGGTGTGGGCATAATCTTCAGTGTGAACTGGCGAGGCTCTGTCGCCAGCCATACAACACAGTACTGTTGCTGCTACCTTACAGAGGCAAAAAGGTCAAAAAGACTTAATTCCGAACTGCCGAATTTATACTTATGTTTGCGCGTACAAAAGTACTACACTATTTACAGAAAAGCGTAATTTAATGCATCTTTATCGCAAAAAGAGTGTTACAAAAATTTAGTTCAAAGTTATAATGCTTTGTTCGAGCAGTATTATTGGATCATGTTGTTATTTTTAGTTTTTAAAGCCATGTTTTTAGCATTAAGAAGCCGTATTTAAAATAGCAAGACGCATTTACTAAGGGTGCGTTCGTTTGGGATTATTCCAGAATAGGATGGCATGGGTTATTATCCCTGAAAATGATTTCGGCCAATCACAGCCTAGATTAGTGTCGTGATTTTAGACAAAAACGCGGACATTTTATTTCGTGGTTGAAAGAAATATTCAAGATGATGAAAAAAGTACGTAGCAAAAGATTAGCACTAGTAATCCTATTCCGGAATGGGGCCCAAACGAACGCACCCTAGGTGATAATCGTTTAGGGTACGCGTGTTGCCGGGTAATGTTCAGTTATAGTCCGTTTTATAAAAAGATTTCTTGCTTCGTGAGATTTTGGCCAGTTTTTCGTGAAATTTGTACGCGTGAAGATAAGTATGAAACCATCCTTCGATAATGAGTTTTTAATAATTCAATGAAGTTTTTTACTTTATATTGAAACTTGAGTTGTCGTATGTATGTCGTAGTTTGAACACACAGAGGTGGCGCTGACCTTTTTGTGATATCTTCTGAAGCAAGGGACCAAATTGGTAAAGCGCGTAGTGCTAACGAGAGACGGATTTCTCCGAAAAAGAATTATCTTAAGAGTTTTACAACGAAGGCCAAATTAATCTTCAAAAGTGATCTTCAACCTCGGGTTTGGTAACTTGCGGAATTCGCGTGTGCGTCAGATTTCAGATTTCTCAATCTCGTTCTGGCCCGTCAAACAACCCGATCTTACAATCTTGGACCACTAAACCGGGCGTTACTACAACCGTGAACGGTCAATATGAGTCTGGAGATGTGCGAATCTACAAATTCTTAGAAGGCCGGGAGATTTGAGCAATCTCACTGCAGATATTGTAACAAGTATTGACCGTTCCCGGTATAACGGCTCAGCGAACCAGATCCGAATTTTTGTAAGTAACCAAATTCAAGCTAGCCATTATTCAACGAATTTACCTTTATTTGCAATATTTTGAAGAGATTTCTGTCTTTATTGAAGAAGTCCGTCTCGCATTACAAACATGTGCATGTCATGACTGGCCGGCCCATAGACCGTATGCATAATACACCCCAGTGGCCATAAATAATAACTTCTAGTCGAGGTCGGTTTCTAAGTTATCATACGTTTACTGTATATTTGCCTCGCCAGCCTCGACTCAAAGTCAGTGGGGCATATTATGCATACGGTCTTTTTGGACTAAGATAAAACAATTCATTTCCCATTCGACCATGCCAACACGCGCGCTCAGTCTCGCGCGTCATCATCGACTCTCGTGCATCTCATCATTTCTTTTGTGATTTCGTCGATTTTCTTGCATTCTATGTGCTCTCATTGGCTCTCATCGACTCTCGTACACTCTCATCGACTCTCATTTTGGACAATTTTGGACAAAGATCAGAGCTCGTTTGTTAAGGGATTCTTGAAAGTCTCGCAACTATACCATCCTCGATTGACTGCGCGCATGAGACTTGGCCAGACTATCGTCCACATCACGTGACTCAGCTCTTGATGACCTCTCGTATTCGATTGAAACAAGTTGTTTTCTCCTCTTAGCTTTCAACTTGACTATATCTCAAACGAATCGGATATTATTGAAGCTTTAAATCCATATGAAAACGAGCCGATGATAGTGTGTACTTTTGCGTCTTACTCGTAAATTATTGAACTTGAAGAGGTTTAAGAATTTACTTAGATTTTAGATACTTTTAATTTATTTGACAAATTGCTAGAATACACGTACTAGCGATAATTAAGAGTGATATATAATCAAACAAAGTTAGAAAGCGAACACAACAACTAATTTCCCGAGAAAACGATAAACGGAACTTGGGAGAATCGAATACTTTTGTGCTATTATATTTCTTATACTTATGAAAAGTGACAAAACCACTGATTTTATATGGTATCATCCTCGGGAACCCAGGGCGTCGGGAAGAGGAAAAAAAAAACGAGAAAAAACTTGCGGAGGGAATGGGGAAGAGTGGAGTCCCGGTGCCCTGGTTTCAGAGGATGGTATCGCATGTAAAGAGAGTATATTATCTTTATGAAAATTTTAAATGTTTGATTTTTTAGATACAAATAGTAAAATCAAATCAGTTTAAATCTATTTGAAGAATATTCAAGTAACTTTTAGTTCTACCACACATACGCAATTATCGAAGACGAATGAATACCCAATAGCAATTGTAAATTTTCAAATCAAAAACCTGATTTTTAATAAACAGAGTTTCTTCATTCTTTAATATTGTGTGTTCTATTAAGTTTACATCTACTTCAAGAGAGACTGCTATCTGAAATGTAACATATAACCTGGTAAAAAAAATTCAGGCAATCTGAATCTGGCAACATATGCCTGCCCGGATAACTATGGATGGATAGGGCCTTATTGCAGGGAGAAGGAAAAAGTTGAGAAACTGGATGGTACGGAGCGGATTAACATATCTATCCCCTGGTTGGTAGTTAGTAACAAAACGTTCAAAGTGACTGGGACTGATCAAAAGTAACAATTTTCCCGAGACCAAAAGAGTAAAACCATCGCTTGCCAGTTTGTCGGAGTGCCAACGAGCAAATGATTTCTGTTTTGCGTTGCAAGGAAGTTGTGTTAATGACAGTTTCAAAAATTATTCAGGAAAATTTATTCCAAAATCTGATGATACAGGAATTCTTACCAAAAGAACTGGAGAATTGTGCGGCATCGAGAAGGAAAATTAAGCGGTAAAAATGACCGATTGTGCGACGAACAGTTGCAGTTTGTTGTTAAATTAAGAAGTTTAAGGGGGCGTCGACAAATGAAAAAAAAAAATAATAACGTCCGATGGACGTTAAGGGGTAAGGGGGTTTAGCCGTGAACGTTATGGCAAAATTGTTTTATCATTAAGCAAACTAATTCCTACTTATTTGCTTGACAATGTATAGAATGGACGTTATGGTGGGAGGGGGGAAGGGGTTTCAGTATAACGTCTATAGGACGTTGTTTAATTTTTTTGTGATTTGTCGACGTCCCCTAAAGCCCGGTTTCCATATTATCGCTACTGTCGCCACTGTCGTCGAAAAACGTGTTTCAGCGACGGTAGCGATATATGGAAACACAGTCTTCAGCGACAGTAGTGACGGGAGCGACATTGGCAACGAGCGTCGCTGAGATACAAAAATTTCTATCTCCGCGACAGTTGCGATAGCAGGAAAGCTAAGTTAGGACATGAGGCGGAGGTATTTTTATTTTGTTTGTTGTGTTATGTAGTGTAGTGAAATTATCTTACAATTCTTTGGGCGCTATGGCTGTTCTCTGATGAAGTAATCGAACAATTGTAACGATAACAGCCACGGATTTGCGCATGCCCAAATATTTATTGGCAGAAAACTAAGTTACAAGCTAAAAATGTATGACCAGGTACTGTTCAGATTTTCGACAGGCAGAACTATCACAGGTTTTTGGAGTTTATAGGGAGGGAAGGAAGGGGAACGGAATATAAGTCTCGTTTCAGTGGTACACTTTCTAAGGAAGAAATAGCGTCTGTTACTGAGAATTTCAGTTGATTAAGATAATTTTAGTAATAAGGATTTTATGATCATTTTCCACAGCCAACATAATTTACATCACATTGCAAAACTGTAACTCTACATTTACATAATTATATATTTATTAGAAATGTACGTTGCAGCTCAAAGTGGTCGCGCCATTTCCACCGGGTGATTTTTTTTGTGCCAACTTCCCACACGAATCTGACTTTACTAGCTTAAGTAATACTAAATGAAAACTGTACAGACGAAGATATTCTGGTAAAATAAAAGCAAAACAATAACTGATTATCAGTAGGCTATCTGAAAGGTGCGCAGTTCATCAATAGGTTTCGGCTCCATTGAATCCTGGACCGATTCCAGACCATTTTAGGAGGGTATAGTGTTCTGAATGTAATAAGATAAAGTGCTCTCCAAATATCCCAAGTAGTACCTTCTGAGTGAAAGCCCTAGAAAGGAAATGAGCCCACACGGAGAAAGGGAAAAACTCTCTGACCCCGCCGGGAATCGAACCCAGGACCTCCGAAACAGATAACCGTTGCTCCACAACCAGCTCCCATCAGGCCTTAGAGCTCTTTTGGTGGAGCAACGGTGATCTGTTCCGGAGGTCGTGGGTTCGATATATCTCGTTGTTAGTGCTCAGCGGCCAAGCATTATACTGGTGTCCACTCATTTGAGGAGGAGCCACTCACCATATGCGCTCAGTTACTGAACAAACGTTAATAAAGGAAAGAAAGCAATCAAGTGAAACCAGTCACAAGGGAACTTTTATCCTCCCTTTCGTATAAAATATTTTAAACTAAATGTCCTAAGGTGACTGCTCAATTTTTTTGCCTGGTGAAACTTCTCACAGCCTTATTTTGATCGAAACTAGCGAATCTCATTTGGGTAATCGTCGCTGCGAAGAAAATAACGCATGTTCCCAATTAAGCCCCCCCCCTTTCAAGCCACAAAATTATTAAGGCCTCCCCCCTCTATTAACAACCCCCCCCCCCCATAAAAAAAACAAAACTAGAAAATAATAACCCCCTGGGGTGGATTAAGGTGATGCTGCAAGAAAGTGAGTCAATCGATCCTTTTTCCTCTTCGGGCTGTGTCTATCGTAGTTGCGATAGGAAGAATCAGTGGAGACGATTTTCCTAAACGAAGTCTTCGCTCTTGCTTTAAACCTATTCAATTCAATTGTCTTTGCAGACAAAAAGGCGTTAGCACGATACAGTACGTTTTACAAATGTGTTGATTGTAGCAAGAACCGCTGTGGACCAGTTGGCTTTTGATCCTTTCTCCCTGCCTCAGGCCGCTCTATGAATCGAACGGCCCGAGGCAGGCTGACTTTTTTTGTCCCTTTTTTTACCTCCTAGAAATATAAGATTAATTTTACAACTCGAATCCAGCGAAACTTCTTTTTTGTTGCAGCGCTGCTTTGTGTATTTTCTTTCTATTGATATTAGTTTTTGTAAATGTGCAAGTTTTTGCTGGTTTTTCCTTGCTTTTTCGACAGGAAATACGTGAGATTTTTCCATTTTTTTTCAGATTTGCGATATTTGGCGGGCCGCTTCAAGTTTTTTCTTTTTTATCCCGGTCTTAATCCGTGTAGAATTTTCCGCTTCCCCAACGGTATCTGTCATAGTTTGTTGCGTATGAGTTTGTAGCGTCTTTTCTGTCACACAAAACAAGTTTGATCTACCGCTGCGCTCGACTCGCACGGTCCGTTTAACCCTTTCTGGCTGCTCACTTTCTTTTAGATTGTTTGATGTGTTGCTGGAAAAATGTTTAATTAGATACTAAAAGCTTTTACAAAATGATCAGACGAAATGCTGATGTCAGAAAAAATTCCGGCCATTACTGTTTTACGCACAACAAAGGTATTTTTCTAACACGCAGTAAGAAAACCAGCTTATTGAAACAGAGTCTTGTGCTGCACATGCACAAAAAAAGGTTATCGCCAAATAACGTGCACAAAATTTGTTTCGTTAAAAACGAGACGAAGAAACTGCCATGATAAGAAAGTATCATTTCTTAATCAATTCTTTAACATGCTGCTTACGTCTTGGTCAAAACGTCCGTTCGATTCTTAGAGCGGCCTGAGGCAGACTGACTTTTTTGTCCCTTTTTTAACCTCCTAGAATATAAGATTAATTTTACAACTCGAATCCAGCGAAATTTCTTTTTTGTTGCAGCGGTGCTTTGTGTCTTTTCTTTCTGTTTATATTGGTTTTTGTAAATGTGCAAGTTTTTTACTGGTTTTTCTTTGCTTTTCGGTCAGGAAAAACGTGAGATTTTTCCATTTTATTTTCAGATTTGCCATACTTGGCGGGCCGTTTCAAGTTTTTTTCTTTTTTCTCGGTCTTAATCCGTATAGAATTTTCCGCTTCCCCAACGGTATCTGTCATAGTTTGTTGCTTATAAGTTTGTAGCGCCCTTTCCGGCAAATAAACATATTATCAGTTTTGGCAAACCTTTTTCTTTCCACGTTCAAGTACTGATTTTAGTTTTTTATCAATATGATGTTTGCAAAAGCCAGCTTTGGCTCCTCCCTGAACAGTTATCGAACTTGTTGTCGCAAGTAGCTGCTATACACGTAACCATAATATTTCCGAAGAGCATTTTTGAGCTTTTAAAGAAGAAAACAAACACACGAGTTCGATACCCGTCGAAACAACAATTGTGACATCAGTTGGAACTGGAAGCACATGAACACTTGAACACTTCTGACGTCACTGGCCAAACTCAGCGCCAGTCCTTCCAAGATGGCGGTAACGAAACTTCATTTTACTCAAAAAGAACGCGGCTTCTCTACGGACAGACAGACTCAAAATGAGGTAACTATGTGCATTTTCTTGAACTACTACGGCAATATTATAGTATTGCAGAATATAAATTTTTAGGGTACTTTCTCTCTGAGCAAACGGTTTGTTTTTCCGACGTCCTAGCTGAACGTGTCAGCTAGTGAGTGGCCGCGCTTTGTCCGACAACTTGTTTGCTTCGATCAACAGTAGAAAATGTGTATTTCAGCACGTGAATTGTGGTAGAATCGGCAAACAATTGGGGATAAATAATCGGCTAGTATGTGATGAGCTGTGCAACCTGAAAAATGACTTCGAGATACAAAAAAAGGCTAGTGTGTGAAGACACTTCTATTTTGGAGCTGAGCAGGGATAAAAGCGTCTTGATCTGTTTTGAAACGGGCGCATATTTTAATACTAAAACCATTCAAGATTTAAATCATATAGTTTATTGTGCCTTGGTCTCAGTGGAATATATTACATTTAGTGGTTTATTTATTTTTCATTTCAACTAATTTTTTCTCTGTGATCATAAAAAATATTGTAAAATTTCAGAGGCGGAGGCAGAATCATGAATCATGTCCAAAATAGTAGGAATTGTGAATTTTCGCCTTTGAAACTTAAGGAATCATGAATAACGAGCAATTGTCCATCAACAACTTCATTTACTACAGAGTAAATCGTGAATAATTAAGGAAAATTGTAGAAAATCATGAAAAATGGCTTTTTAAAGGTTATGAAATCATGAAAATCTGAGGTACAATGATTCTGCTTCCATCCCCGATAAAATTATTGTAATTTATTTTGAAATGTTTTGAGTAACAAAAGATACTCAGTTATATAAAATTTAAGTGTTGAATAGACATTGTCAACGTTTCTCGGCAACAAACACTGTACCGAATAGCCTCCTCAAATCCTGGCTGCATCAGTCAAATCCGCTGAACCAAAAGAAACGGATAAAACTCTTTTCCTGTTGCGGAACAAAACTAGTCTGGGCATTCGTTGAGAAAACGAGGGCAGCTTTGGTATTATGTTCGTTTGAGTAAAGGGCGATTCCAGGGCAATCGATATTCAAAACTAAGGGTGATTCTTTTATATCAGCTTTCTTGACCTTACTTAGAATTGAATATTCTCGGGTATAGTAGTTTGAAATTCTTCACGAACTGTCAACCGGACTGATTCTGGAGAACGTGAGAAAGCAAATTATTAGCACTGAGACAAGTCTCGACTGCTAGTGGCAGGTCCAAATCAGGCAGTTTATATCATTCTTTAACTCCAGTCCAGGTAGCCGAATACCTTCCTGTGACATAGTTTCTATCACAAAGTACCAACAGCGCTATTTAAACAATAAACACCTACTTGAATTTTCACATCGATCTTCAGTGACCATAATGCATCTCTGCTGATAACATGTTTGAAGTCAAGTTGTGATACACCATGGAGGAAACTTTACGATAACACGAACCACATTTGGGACAAATTTAAATTTATACAGGAAAACCGGCTAAACAAACAAACAAACAAACGAGCGAACGAACGAATAAACAAACACACAAACAAACAAACAAACAAACGGAGAATAAACAAAATGACAAACATCTTACTCGTCAACACAGAAATAACTCAACTAGTGTTCCAGTGAAACAAACAAACAAATAAACAAACAATCAAGCAGCCAACTGAAGCAAACAAATAAAACAAACAAATGAATAATTCTTTAACAATACCATATAGAAATTAAGTCCTGTGGTTTGCCCAAAAGGTAAAATGTTATTCTGCTATATAAAGAACTGCAGTACACTTCATTGTAGAATGAATGCACATCCTCAAAAATCCATTTGTTCACTGTTAAAATCAGCTTAACCTCTTTATCGCAGCCAAAAAACTTCAGACACTTAGACGGGGTTGCAAAAGCGCACGCGTCTCAATTAACTTAAGTATTGCATCCATTTGAGGTAGTAAACAAATCTCGCAGTCACAACAAGAAAATCGATCAGTTAGATGTATTTCACCTCAAAAGCTTGTCGTTAGCCAAGAGACTTGGCACTAAATCAAAATACCAGTCGGACGGGAACCATAATCGGTCTTAGGGACTGGGTCTGACGATAGCAGCCGCAAAATAGGTGTCAGCAGTCTCCCATCTGTCTGCTCCGGCATCAAATCCCTCACGAACGAGAATCTCTGACTCAGTTAACGTGGTCCATCCGGAACAATCTTCGCCTTTGCACAATCGGTAGGAATGACTTCGCTGTCTCAGTGCAGTTGCAACAGCAAAGTCGTGCTTTCCCCTGCCGACTATTACGGGCGTCCCTTCTTTGAGTAGCTTTATAGCCAGGACAGTTGGCGCTGACGTTCCGTTTTCTCTGTCATTACTTCCGCCACGGTGCACCAAGTTCAGAGTGGTGCCAAAACGAGTACGGTACCACTGTTGAATTTGCTTCATTTTAGAAGGCGGAGTTATCCCGACGCCGCGAGCCGCACAAGTTGTCCCAAGAGACTCGTGGATTTCTTCAATCAGCGTTTTGATTTTCGGTGAAAAATCCAATGGAGCTGCTTGTCCAACATCAAACAAGCTGAAGTGGGTTTTCCTGGAAAATAGAGAAGTCTCATTTAAAAATAGGTAGGAATTGTCTTTTGAATTGTTTTTTTTTGTTTGTTCTTGAACATTCCTTGCGAGCATTTTTGGAGCTCGATTTCTTACCACTAGTCGCTACGAAAGTGCCGTCGCGACTTGGCCATCGGGTTGCACATGTACATTTCTCAACTGTTGTTATTGTTATTGTTATTTTTTGTTGCTACTACTATTACTACTTTTCTTAATGTTGTTGTTACTGCTATTGCCATTAAAATAATAGTAACAAAACTAAATAAACTCTTCAGTTATAACTGTGGTTGTAGAAATATGTTTATTTTCTATAAATAGGATGCCATAGCTGGGATGCCAGAAATAGCTTGGAGAAGCTATTCTGGAAGATAGGCGTAGAATACACAAATACATTAATTATTGATATTCTAATCGGTATTATTAAGTAGTGTACTTAGTTAGGCATTCCCTGTTAGCGGAGCGTTTTTCCTTTGCTAGATGTACTCGCCACACAAACACAGTTTATTATTATTTACCTTTTATGTTACATAAACAAACAATAGACAATAGAGTAGTACAACGTATAAGAAATACCACAAACAAAGACAAAGGACGAGTTTTACAACTCCCAGTGATTTCAGTGGTCGTTCCTACCTGAATCCTAAATGAGGCGCCTTATGTGCCAAGTTGTCATAGTAACCAAGCATTATTGCCCATGCCACGGGACCTGATCCAGTCCAACACTGACCGAGTTTGTGTTGAACGTAGTCTGGGACCAACTCTCGTTGAGGAATGCTGTGCTCGTGCATCTCAACAGCGCGAGGCCCGCGGTGTCGTGATTTCAGTATTATCCCATAGTGAATCACGATGTATTTAAACTTGCTCACCTTCAACTCAACACGAAAGCGAATATCCTGCCCGTGGAGCTGCGTGCGCACGAACTTATCATTGGAGTTTATTCTGAACTGTAGGTAGCGCTCTCCCATTTTCGACAACTTAAGGTATCTGGACTTTACCCTCGTGCTACCTCCCCACTCGTCCTCTTCACACAAGTCACACAGTACCCGACACAGCCGCTTCTGCCAGCGTTTTGACCAACCGCGTCTCTTTTTCCCGCGACGATGTCCAAAGCCGATGAACTTGATTTGCACACCTCGGAAGCCGCGCCCCATTGGAACCCGAACAGACTCTCCAGGTCGCAGGCCGAGCTCCGCCTCAAAATCGTTGTAGTTGAAGCTTAGTTTACGAAATTCGAGTCCTTTTTTACCAAATTTACGCAGTTCTTCATCAAGGTCGAACAGAACAACGGTCGGACTTGGACCGCTTGGAGTTGGTGGTGTAGATGGTATATTATCTTCTGGAGATATAAATCAGTAAGACCAATATTAGTATAAATAACTGTGGTCTACTGCCGTGCAAAGCCGTAAACCTGAATAGTTCGCTCACTGCCAGGTTTATATTCGTTGATAGACAGCGATTGCATCGCTGCATTTTTACATCCACGATTAGTATCCACTTGAATGAAGAGTTTCTTATTCTTAATGAAACAATTAGAACGCTCGCAATGTTTTCTACAAACGATATGCAACTCTACTTCGTCTCGTCGACTATCAATCATCAAAGAAAATGCTGGCCAGTGGAACGTGTTCTAATTCTCAAATAAATTTCTACCGTTTTTGTACAAGACCAACAAAGACGGAAAAGAAGTTGAAAAATCAAACATAACACACAAAAACACAAAACATACACACACAGGCACACAAACAAACTTAAACGCAAATTCATATACTGCCGGTATACGTGATCATGAACCGAAGCGCAGGAAGGTAACGGAGCAAGCCGGAAAAAAGATGATGAGAAAACGAACTGAACGCGGTTTCATTTGACATTTACAGCCGCTTGAGGGCGCAAATCGTTCTCTGATAACTTAGTAACAGATCATTCGATATCGTGGGCGTAAGAGGGGGATGGGGGGCAAGGGATAGAGGGAATGGAAGAACTTGTGAAACAAAAAATGCACAATCGACCCGGGTGAAAACTGTTTTTGGACGCCCCTCTACGCTTGGAAATGTATGGGAAAACGTTAAGAAATAGCCAATAGAGGATGTCCGGCAAAAAAACCCATTTTAATGCAAATCATTTTTTGAGCCCCGCCCCCAACATTAAATTGCTGGCCCTTGCCGTGAAGAATCAAACCTGTTGCCATGGAGAGCCACTTGAATCTATTCCATTCGGGCAGCCTGTGCATGCGGCGTGCATGGGCAGCCCACTCCTTTTTGAGCCTCGGTAATTCTCTGGACACCTGATAATCTAATGTTGTCCATTTGTCGTCCTGTAACAAAGGCAGCGAGACGCAGCGATAAGCAAAAGAAAAACTTCAAAGGAAAGAACCGCAAAGTAATCGATGGAAAAAATAGCAGCAGCTACAATGATAACACTAAGAAGGCTGTCCGTGGACAGGGACGTCCAGCCGTTGGTCTAGTCTTTTGGCGTTCTATCGGGGGGCTTAAAAGATCCCACGCATTCCTCGATAAGAATAGGGTAATCCCGGTGTTGTGGTCTGTTAACTGAGGGTGCAACTTAAAGTCTCAGACAGAAAATCATTGTGTACCGCTGAAAGCTGAAAAGTATGTAAAGTTATGTAAAGGCGTGAGTTAGAATAACTTTCAATATCGACACCTTTTTATTCTTCTCATATAAATGACCATTTTCTATAAGAGCGCTGAGGCAAGTGCAAACATTTAAGAACATACGTAAGGCTGAGACAAATTAAGAACATTTATTTCTATAAATTTTGAAAATGGAATGTGAGCGTACTCTTTCAAGTCTCCCAATAAATGGTCGAGACCAACGCCTAAACGATCAACGGTACAAAGCCGGTGGAGCCGGGGGGCGCCAGACGCCCCACCCCTCCCCAACACACACTTACTACTTGTCCCCAATGAAGCTGCACCCCCGCCCCTCCCTCGTTGTCTCTGAGCTTCCATCGGGCGGCGGTAAATGGCGAAGGAAAGTCCCCAAATAATTTAGCCTCCACTCCAAAGCAGCCGCCTTATTTCCTTCGCAGCGGGCCCCTCGGAAATCGGAAATCCAATTTCCGAAAGGAAATAAGGCGGCTGCTTTGGAAGTTAGAAATAATTCAACTCACGGCAAAGCAAAACTGAACCAGGGACCTTAGTGGTAAGTAGTCAGAGGTCTAACTGACTGCGCAAACCACGCTAAATTGTTAAGCCTAGTTCACACTTGTGAAATAAAATAAGCATAAGATAAGCACAACATAAGGATGAAACAGGTAGTGTGAACAGACGTGAAATAGCATAAGCATGAAATAAGCACAGGCACAAGAAAACAAAACGTTCCGTTCTTCTTGTGCTTTTTTTGTGCTTGTTTCATGCTTATTGCATAATGTGAACAAGTTCGACATCGGCATAAAATACGCACAAGAAGATGCTTGTGCTTATTTAATGCTTATGCTATTTTACGTCTGTTCACACTACCTATATTATTTTTATGTTATGCTTATCTTATGCTTATGCTATTTTTATTCCACAAGTGTGAACTAGGCTTAAATGAAAACAACAACAACTGAACATAAAACAACAAAAGAACACCAAACAAAGTATAACTCAGAAAATACGCAGCAGGGAGAAAACCGCATTAAAGGCAAAACTAAAAATGAGAAGAAAAAACAAGAAAAACGAGAATGGAGGAAGGAGGAGTTAATTAACAAGAGAAAGTTAAAATCAGATAGAGTAGACATAAACGGGAGGAGGGCAGTAGATAAATGTGTAAAGAGTAAATAAACAGTTGGAGTAAGAGGGAGCAAAAACAGTATAGACAGGAAGGGGGTAGATCCTTTCTCTCTCTGTCTCTGTCTATCTCTGTCTGTCTCTGTCTGTCTCTCTGTCTCTGTCTCTGTCTCTCTGTCTCTGTCTCTGTCTGTCTCTGTCTGTCTGTTTGTCTCTGTCTGTCTCTGTCTGTCTCTGTCTCTGTCTCTGTCTCTCTCTGTCTCTCTGTCTCTGTCTCTCTTTGTCTCTGTCTCTGTCTCTCTGTCTCTGTCTGTCTCTGTCTGTCTCTGTCTGTCTCTGTCTGTCTCTGTCTGTCTCTGTCTGTCTCTGTCTGTCTCTGTCTCTGTCTCTCTCTGTCTCTGTCTGTCTCTGTCTTTCTGTCTCTGTTTCTCCCCCCTCCACCTACCCATTCCTCGACGCCCAGGGTTTCCAAGGATGAACAACTACACACTGTAGCAACAAATGTAGGATACAGCCATAAAACTCAAAAAAACAAGAATATATCTAAGATAAACGAAACGGAACTTTTTCTCGAACGCTTTCAATTTTTCTTTTACAAATCCATGATGATTTATGAAGACAAATCCCGTGGAATTCCGTTTATTTATGTTTGTTAGAGATAAGGGGCGAAGGGGTGTAAGGGGGTTGAGGGGGTTATAGCCGTCATAAATGGGTAATGTACAGGCACAGAAACTATTGTCGTACGACCTTCTCAGGCATCGCGATATATTATTACAATTTCAGTGAATGATTGATTTCAAACATAGCAAACAAGCTTCAAATAATAACATAACGTATTGTACAGCACATGACGTATTATAGATGGGTCTACAACCAGTTTTGAAGGCTTTTGCCATAATCTGATGTTTACTCACCCATGCACTACTCTCCAGATCTTTCGTAGAAGCGACAATATGATGTACTGCAACGTCCTCACACACCATCAGACCATCCGGACTGAGTCGGAAAATCTTGTGGCATCTGTAACCACGCTTCTCGGCCTTGTCTCTCAGTCTATCGGATGGGCTGGGAAGACTCCCCTCTTCTGCCAGCCGGTAATCGCCCGTCTGTTTAGCTGATAAGAATAAACTATATGAGTTGAGCAGTTCTTCACAGTATTAAGTGAAAAGGCACATTTAATTTATATTTATTAAAAGCAAATGCTGTAAAAATCAGGTAATCTGATTGTGTTCTCTACTCAAGGTCTAAATCCTATATTATCCAGTGTTTGGTATTTAATAAAACAATTGTTCCACTCGCGCTCGTTGGATATGAGCTTATGATAGCCGACTCGGTGCTCCGGAACTCGTACGCTATCTAAAAGCACATATCCAACGCGCGGTTGTGGAAAAATTGTGAAATAGCGGATAATTTGGGTAAACATTTGACTCTCGGTAACTGGAACTGTCAATAAATCGAGCCTCCCCGCGCTACCTCGTGCTAAATTCGTTTTCCCGTCAAACTGTTTCTCACTCATTTACTCCCAATAATTCACACTCCCATTGCCTCAAATCCTTTTTACGTTTCCTTTGAAGGTTTGAATTATCTATCGAGAGTTAACTGTAGCAAAAATTTTGTGTTTAGCACGGACTTATACAACGCAGCAATTACTGCAAACAGCAGGGTCGGATTCAGCGTAGCGGGTTCCCCCTTTTGTCGGCAATTTTGGAAACATTTTTTAAGAAAAACACTGAAAAACGCGTTTGCGAGCCAACCCACCATTTCGCCCCATCGTTCCATCCTTTCTAGAAATGGAGGTTCGGGCCCTCCGTTTTCGAAATTTTGGGATTCAGGACCTAGAGCAATACTAGCTGTTTATATTAAGTGTCTAGTATTTTGTAATAATTTATTAGCTAATATTGCGGAAATCTGTTTTCTTTTAAGCTGCGCATTGCAATATCATCGAAAAAACGGAATATGCTTTTGGCGCTCCATCCTTTTTCTCCTCTCTGATTGGTCAGTATTCTGTGAGACTTGTACACATCAGGACACAACTGATCACATGGAGTCAACATCTGATCACATGGAGTCAACATCTGATCACATGGAGTCAACATCTGATCACGTGGAGTCAACATCTGATCACATGGAGTCAGCATCTGATCACGTGGAGTCAACATCTGATCACATGGAGTCAACAACTGATCACGTGGAGTCAACATCT
>JAOBYE010555525.1:40699-59843 GCA_025403585.1 Parazoanthus swiftii
CAACATCTGATCACATGGAGTCAACAACTGATCACGTGGAGTCAACATCTGATCACGTGGAGTCAACATCTGATCACATGGAGTCAACATCTGATCACATGGAGTCAACAACTGATCACGTGGAGTCAACATCTGATCACGTGGAGTCAACATCTGATCACATGGAGTCAACATCTGATCACATGGAGTCAACAACTGATCACGTGGAGTCAACATCTGATCACGTGGAGTCAACATCTGATCACATGGAGTCAAAAACTGATCACATGGAGTCAGCATCTGATCACGTGGAGTCAGCATCTGATCACGTGGAGTCAACATCCGATCACATGGAGTCAAAAACTGATCACATGGAGTCAACCCTGGGAGGTTTTTTTTTATCGCCGAAAGACCGTCATCTGTTTCAAGAAATTCTTATTTTAAAACCTGCCTAACTTAATCTCTGTCTGTCGTTGGCAGCGATGTCTACATAAGGTTATTTATCAATATTAACAAGACTAATAACAACAATTACTATCAATATTATATTGCTTAGGATTACCTGCTGATATGATGACGTACTTGTCGCCTGTCTTGCCATGCATTTTGAGCTCCCAGTAAGCAATATAGTTCTGGGGCAGGTCTTTCCTGTATATGGGCGTCAGTCCCAGGATATTGTCCTGTTTCCCAATAGTGTCAGACAACTGAAACAACTCCTCGCGCGTCTCCCAGGACACGTTCTTCCAGAGCACACTCACATTGGTGCTGGCCGCCGTCGGTGGATATTGTACATCACAGATCAAACGTACATCGTCACTACAAGGTAAAATTTAGCAGATGAACCACAAGAAAAAATTAAACTGATAAGCAGAAAAACGTATGCAATCAGGATCCAATGTAAGTTAGGTAAGTCTAATAAAATCGAAAAAACTGCTCCCTTAAAATCCTTTGATTATTGGACTCGGAAAACTATAAGCCCTGTTACGCGAGGCAATTTTTCTCAAAACAAGTTACAGGAAAAGAATTGCGCGAGTAGCAGCTACTCCCTGAAGCTTCGAAAAAGAGTATTGCAAAGCAGGGAAGTAAAAACACCAATGTTGCAAACAAGCTTGCTGCGTGTAGCATGTCTAATGCAACTCGCATTGCTCTTGCTGCTGGGAATGCTGCAAAGGGAGATTGTAGAGAAAATGACTTGCTCTTTGGGGGAGGGGAGTGTGAAAGGAGATGAATACTTCCTCACGAGACTGAATGTATTGGGTTCAAAACCTCTGGAACTACAAGCTGGAGAGATTCTCCAGGCACCAAAGGTAGACAAATATGCTGAAAACGTACAGAGCAATTAGAGTGATGTCAACAAACATGCATGTATTAACATTTTTAAATGTTTAAAAACCAATTTAATGTTGTTCCGTTTTTCTCTTCCTTTGTTGCTAAAAGCAGTGGGTTTTTAAAAATTCCCAGTTTTGCGAAATTTTGAAAATTCGGGAATATTTGACAGAATGGTTTGGCTTGATCTGACGGACCCCTTGGGTCCCCTTAGCCAAACTATTTACTTAACTCATTAATGGAACTTTCCATGTTTAAATTTTATTCAATCCCACGTTAATTTTTCTTGACAGTATTCATAGCTCATTACACTTTAAACCCCGCATATTCGATACTGGCAGGATGAGACAGTCGAAACGTCATGTTTCTAGATCTATACTTGCACTGTTTTTTTTTCTGTTTTATATTCTGGTCTGCAATTGGGTTTTGAAAGCAACTGAGGTCATGGAGACCTACTGTGTGATCAGATGGGCTTTGCTTTTTAATACAAAGTATACAGCCTGAATCGCAGGCTGGCTGATAACGGTTATCGTATTTTGAATTGCAAATTTCGACACCCCCACCAAAAATTTTAAGGAGTTAACCCTGCCTTTGTGCTACCCCTCCCCCTGTTTGTATTACTGATAGTCCTAACATTTTTAGAAAGTATTTGAGATCAGTTTACACCATTGGACAGTTTTCCTCTCTTTTTGACAAAATAATAAATGATCTTAATCTGCGTTCTTTCATGATTTAATTATGGTTTTGTATTAATACAGCCAATATTCTTAATTGTCTGAGGGGGTTTCAACTTCCTGGCTGAAACTCATTTGGCTTTTTGTACTGAAAATATGACATTTCTATTTGGACGAAGGTTTCTTTTTTGAGACATGTACAGTTTCGTGATATTACTAGTATATGGTAATTGGAGAGCCGGGCAGTTGTGTTTTTATTGTTTGAATTTACTGCTTTTAGTATGGCTTCACTTGGCATTCCCAATCACATTTACATGTATATGGGATTAGCCCATTTCCACCTCCTGTCCGATTAATTTTAGCCTTAGCCTGAGATTGGCAATCGATCTAAACCTCTGGCGTTTCGGATTGCATAGCCTGTCTTGCACCGCAGGTTATAAGCCTAGAGCCACTTCAGTTTCCTCACACAAATTTCAAACTTCCCCTCTCTTGCCAGTACTTGCAATTTTATGAAAAATAAATTAAGTGGCAATATCAGTCCGAAACGCTAATAAAGTTAAAAATACATCTTTGAAACCAAAATAGCTTTTATGCATTTCTTAAATATGTTAACCCGATCAACTAGAATTTTCGACCAACTGGAAACACTTGATTACTTGACATGGAATTTCCTGTTACTTGAGCGCTTTTTGCATTTTTTTTATATTTCTCCTGATGCACAACAAAATTCGTCAGTTTATTACGTCTTCACCCGAGTCAAGTACTAATTAGTGGCATGTCAAAAGGTATTAATGCATACTAACAGTGTAGATTGAATCTCACCGAAAAGAAAACATACAAACAGCCAATTTCAAGAATAGCTGACAAGAAGTTCATTTCATAAACTATGAAGAACGGAACACAACAAGATCGTCCCCGCAGTGCGGAAAAAGTATGGAAGCAAGCGCTGTCGCTACCCAGCGTTTTGCTGGACCACTGAAAACCTCAAATAAAGAATTTAGTGTTAATTGTGCTTATATTATAAAATAGCTCCAGCTACGTTTCAGCGAAATGTTTTTCACTTTCTTGGTCGGTTTCCTTTTTAAGATTACGGCACATTTCGCGTTAGACCTCGTTAAGCCACGTAAAGACTCGCTGAAATGCTTTACTACAACTAAGACTACGATAGGTGGAATGTTTAAGTTGAAAAGGACGTTTATAAACTATGAATAGCTTAAGAGCAAAAGCATTCTTTAATCACAGTAGGTTAAGCCATGATAATGAATTTCTCATTTACCTTACAATTGTTAAATGTTAATTTCATTTGTTCAATAGTTTGAACTCTCTCGTGGAGAATAATGGCTCAAAACGTTCCGACGAATGATTTATCTCTTGTCACGAGAAGCATTGTGTATTTATGCGGTGAATTTCTGTGGAGCGCAGAAACCGTCTTATTAGTAACAGGGCGATAATTGAATGGTAAACATTGAACAACTTCATCACTCCGCCACTCACATTTGCAGCATCAAGAATGTCGAATAAATAATTTAGTCAAACAATGAAGTGACCCCTTTGTGCACACGAGTTTTCAGCACACTGAAACATTCCGAACGTTCGTTCAAACCAAAATAGCAAAATTCTAAACCAAAACGGCTACGCCGCAGAAACTTCAGGTTGTCTAACATTGAAATAAGTAGTTTTCTCTCTACCCTCTCTGTGAAATAAAAATAATAAAGCCTCTTTTGTTGTTTTGATTTGCACTTCAAAACGCAAGCATGTGGAAACCATTATGGTTTAGTAATATCAAGCTGTTTTTAGGGGAACTATCGCAGCCGTTAATGTAGATTTCAATGTTTATGTATCGCATTTTGCAATTTACAAGCCCCGAAGTCACGAAATATCGCCCAGCCACGAACATTTGGTTTCAATCAGAATCTTTCACATGTTCCACAACTGATAATAAACACGTCTACACAAAAGCTAGCAAACTCAAAGCAAGGCAAAGTTTTTGCGGTAGCAATCGACCTCTGTGATTTATCTTTTTTTAACTACATTGTAATTTGGAAAGGTACGAGTCGTAGAAATTTCATACATTACAGATGTACTTAACGTTTTACGATGAAACCAAATTACCTACCTCTCAAAGCCCTTGTTTGCGCGACCAATTATGAACACGATCAAAAACCCCACAACCAAGATCAGCACAAAGAAGCACATGAAGGCACATGTCTTCGGTCTTCTTCGAGATCTCTCAGTGTTACTTTCTACGAGCACAACTTCGCCATCTTCGATTTTGGTGTCTTTACTTTCAACACGAGTTTCTTCGACTTCGTCTTGCAGTTCTACTTTTGCCTTTGTCTCTTCGACTATCGGGGAGGTTTTCGATCCCGGTACTTTGAATTCTGCCTTGACCATAGTGTTAGGATTTCTTTACGGGAGAACTTCTCATCAAAGCGTAATCCTCGACTTTATCCTAAGAATCTCACAAAGTGAGAAATCATTGTCGGCCCGCATTCACGATCATCCGACACTCTTGTTGTCAGATCCAACACTGCTGTGCGTGATCCATTTCATCTGTCAGTGGAAAGCCAATGAAGTGTAACCGGAAAATGAACTTGTTTGAATGTACACTTCCGTCATGCGTAGGAGACTCCCATAGTTTTCCAAATTTCTTTTTACTTCAGCTATCAATTTGATTTTGGATAAATACATTTTAACCACCTTTTTTATTAAAAGCCAGATAATCAAGGCTCGTTTCAATTTTTGGCTAACTCAGCTGGTCTCAAAATGAAACTGCTAATAAATTTAAAAAATAAATAAAAATATGCCGTTGATATTAAAGGTGTTGAAGTTTATTTTATGTCTCTGAACTCCCTTCATTTGGGCGAGTTTGAACATCAGTGCCCTTAGAATGTTGTTTTCTTTTAAAACAAAGGTTTCAGGAAAATGTTTCTTAATGAAAACTAGTAATAACATTTCATCTGTACTACTGAACCCAAAATATTCCGGCTTCTGATTGTAAATTGTCCCTATTGTTTTAAAAGGAACATTTCATTTAATTTGGTGTTGTGAACAACTGGTATTGAAAAGTATTAAAGAGTAAGATAGATTTAAGACTTCAAATGCGACATAGTTGATCTAATTTTGGGAGGGAGGGTGGGGGACGGTTAAGGGGCGAAGGGATTAAAAATAACATCTGTACAAAGATAATATTTTTGTTAACTTCAGTAGAAACAGTGAACTTTAATTAGTTGAAAGTAGACTCATCTCAAAACAAACCTTTCTTGTCCTATTTTCAGTAGTTTATTCATAAAGCAAATGAATGAGTGACATAGACTAACCGATAAACAAGTTTTGGAGTAGATAGAGGACTTCGCTTATTATAAAAACCAAATTAGGGCCGAAATATTATGTAAAATCACTAATGCATGTCTTATTTGATTAGTTTAAAGCTTGTTTATCAAAGTGGACTTTTTAAAGGCGGCTACTAAGCTAAGTTAATAGTCTTAATATAAGCAATGCATGATATGAGTAAAGATTCCCAGTGTCAAAGCTGCCAGGTTAAAACCAAAGAAAATTAGTAGTCATTGTGATTTGTGCACCGCCCAAAAGAAAAGACAATTGACTTTTTCAAATATTTTCCTTTTTTTGGTTTTTGCTCTAATGTAAAGTATACATTTTGGTATGCTTTAGCTGATTAAGCCGATACTAATGCTTTCCTTTAAATTATTAAAAACATTTTTCCAGATGCGAGATGATCGGACATGAACTGAGTGTCATTTGGTCCTTTAGAACTAGAGGGAAAAAAAATGCTTCTATAGATTGTAAACTTTTCAGTCAACACTTCATATGCAATAAGTTCTTTTCTTAAAAAAAGATAATTGGAGCGGCTTTTCCAGATGTAACTCAATCAGTGTCAGTGAAGATAAAAAATCTAAAAAACATGAGCTTAAAGCAAAAGATTTGCAGATATCACAAAAAACCGAAATACATTTTTCTTTCTTTCTCGTTTCTGACTACTAACCGCGAGAGCTTGTAGAGTACACAAGGTGCGGTGTCTTTAATTGTTGAGTTTTTGATAAACATCTGTGCTCAGATTTGTGCGAGAGAATGTCCGGAGGCGGGACTACCTACAAATGAAGGGCTTTGTCTTAAAGTTCTTATTGTGGAATTTGTGCCTGTTTATGATGAAGGATTTGAAAGACTCGAGTTGGAATGATTTGGATCGAGCGCGCGACGGGAACTACGTTATTTTTTGAACTTATAGGATAAAACTGAAAGTAACTTTTATTACAAACATGACAATAGGAAGAAAGAGTAAAAATTGAACTTGTCAGTTACGTTGGTCCGATTTTTTCACCAGACCTAGAATATGGTTCAGATCAGCCAAAAATATACCTAAAGCGTTCGATGCGCCATGCATAAGTTTTAGATTAATCAGGCTATATCCTCACGTACAATTTATTCTTTGAAAAAACGCAATTTTTCGAAACATATATCGGTGTGGACGGGTATTCCTTTCTGAGTGCGCGGAAAATCGCAGCAAAGTCAAGACACGTTTAGACCGTTAATCAGCTGTTATCAATTCTGCTCGCTATCTTTACGAATACCAGGTAAAAACGGGATTTCGAGAAAGTCAATCGACTTTGGAAAACGCTCGCAAAAAAGTTGAAATGTATTCATATTATTTTCAGGGATGGTTTTTATGTGAATGGTTGACCAAAACGAAAGAAAAAAGTTGTGTTTCAAATGAAATGTTTAAACACAATGTTGGTGCGTGAGTATAAATATAGAAATCTATGATTGGCGCAATTTTGTCTCCGGATCCTTACAATGTCCTTATTTGCGAAGAATTTTTAAAAAGTCTATACTTAAACCAGATCAGTAAGAGTTTTAGCTATCCGCACCTTACCTGTAAATACCTTTTTGTACTATGACTGATCTAAGAAAACGAATTATCTCCAAAGTTGACGTTTGTGCTGTTCCCTTGTTTGTCCAAAGTCGCATGTACTAAATGAGTTTGTTTGGCGACTGTCAGAGCTGTGTGCCGGTTAGCTAGTTGGCAGCATTAGAAAATTGAACGCAATCAAACCATCCATACGCTTAGCTTCCATTTTTCTTTTTCTTTATTTTCTCTTTTGTTTTTTTCTGCTCTGTTCTCTTCTTTTCTGATCTTTTCTCTTTTCCTCTCTTCTGTTTTCTTCTCTCCTTCTCTTTCTTCAGGGGAATGTAATCTCGCAAGATTTCGCTCTTATCGCCGGAATTGCATACAAGACTTCATTTTAGTTTAATTTAGTTTATTAAGCTTTTGCTCCAAAGGGAGATCAAGAGGGACACTGCTACAGGTTTCCCCAATTACAGCAGCCCTCCCCCCCCCCCTTGGGGGTACTCCCTATATTTGGATGTAGGTGTGACGGTTGTGTTTTTTAGGGGTTGGAATCGGCGATTAGGTTTTTTAAGGGTTTCGTTGAGCGAAAATGGCACTCTGAAGAAAATCCGGTATTTTTTAAGGGTTCTTTGAACTAAAACGGTTCGCTGAAGAAAATCTGGCCAGAATTAACTTTAATTGTTAACTAATCGAGGTATTTTTAAGGGTATTTGAGAACCGAGGAGTATTTCAGGGTGGGAATTTTTTCTGACCAGGTATTACCATTTTAACCTTGAAGTATCCCCCCCATGTACAGCTTTGTAGGGGAAGAGGTGACAGTTTACAACACCGTCATTAGCCTACAGTTTTTATAGGTGCTCTCAGCAAGACAATGTTGTACTCGCAAATGTTTTCAAAGACCATTCGGGATTAGCTAGCGCAGCTTTGGCACAAAAAATGCGAAGCCAAGTATCACATGGTTTTTCATTTAGAATATAAGACAACTGTTCTAACTGAACAGTCATGGGACTGATACTGTTCAAGATTGCTTTTAACTGTTTTATTCGGACAAAGCTGAAGATTGTTGTTCGTATATACATCAAGTCTGTTCTTATACTTTATAGAAAAGCGTGTAATGACTGATCTAGTGGAGTACAGCAGTGAGGTGATTCGATACGTGGGAACTTCTGTCATATGTTAAAGGTATTTTTACAGCTGTGACCAACTTCTATTTTGCTTAAAACCTGTCAGATTGTTTCTAAAGCTAATGACAACATCTATTAAAACCAGTTATTTACAAACCTGTGTCCATGTTTTAGCTTTTTAACGCGAAAAGCCGATAGGGTATAGGCGAGATATGATCGGCCTTTTGATGTCTCCGCTGGCCTTAATCTGTTTGTCTTGGAACAGCCGCCCTCTGTCGGCCGATGTTCGCAGACACGTTCTCATTATGCCGCAAAGGCAGGTAGTTTGCCTCAAACACGAACTGAGAGCATTGCTCTTATGTTTGAAGTTTATATTATTATGTTCTAGTATCGGCATTTTGTTTTGGAACATGTTTATCAGTCAGCCACTTTTGCTTTTTGAACTGAACTAGTTGCCGCGATCTGACTATTATATCTTTGGAAATCAGAATTGATTTTCTTTCAAAACTGTGCGACTATTTGTTCTCGCCGCTATGATCTCAAAAGATATCTTGGATTAAAAACAGATTAAAAGATTGTATAATTATCCAGAAGTAAAACTCTTAAAACAAAAGTCTTTAAACGTTTTCGGCTTTTTAATTAATGTCAAACGTGGAGTCAACGCTCTTGAACGCTTGTGGTAAGTGAATCTCAAAGTGAAGGGTAGATTTCAAGAGAAGAATATCTTCTTGTATCTTTATCGCTTGGTAACTTGTATCCAAAAGGTTTTGTGGTGCAAGTATAAATAGCTCGCTGATAAGGTGCACGATATACAGTACACTAACGGTATCTTTAGCACGTGTCAAATATCCGACGTTTCTAAACCAGGCTGTTTTTCTAAAATCAGCCAGTTTTAATCGTTCTTAAAAGTCAGCACGCATACGTTACAGACAAATAGCAGAATTCTTACCTTGTTACTTGGCGACAAACAACACTGCGAATTCGGAGGTCGATATTTGGAACATTCCACGAAATCTGTGCGTGTCGTGTGTGTTTGTGGTTTTTTTTTCAAATCGTATAAATACGGAGGAATGGCTTCAGTTTCGTGTAAATGCGCTCTCGATGATGCTAAAAATACGCCTATTCGTTCCAGCTCATTCCATGCAGGAGCCGTGTCAGATCTAACCGATTGCTAATAGTTTTACATCACATACTTCTTATGGTTATATCAAGGTCGTACAATTTAACTGTTTACCGGATTTTTCACTAGACTACGAGTAGTCCCTATTTTTCCTCTTAAATTCGTCGAGCTGCGCAGGAGGAATCGCAAATACCGGCGCGCGTTGGCTATAGACTATTGTTCCCCTTCGCTGTGGCCTGGATTTCAAATATATTCCACACGTTTGGAGTTTGCCCCCCGGGGGATGTTTACTTTTGAATTTAGCTCGCACTTTAAAAAGCGCTAGCACGTTACTCTGTTTACTGCACCCACCATGCACAGACCGCCTTATTGCCAAGTGTCCAAGATCATCGTCTTCCCGCAGTCTTATCTTCTAAACTCATATATAGTTGAAGTTCGTATATTTAAGAAAAACTGTAGAAGGCCAAGAAAAAAAGTTGTCTAGCCTTCTATTCTTTTCCAAATATAATGAGCGGGAGGGATTTTTTTAATTTGTAAAACTTACTCTTTAAAGACTGAATACAGCTAACAAGTTGACTTGAACTCTGTCGAGAAATGGAACAAACCACAAAGGGCATCATACAGATCACGCTAACTACTATTCATTAAATTCAATTTGTCAGGGAAGATATCCGATACCCCGAGTCGTCAGGTACTGTATGTTTGTCAACTGTTTCAAGAAAAGTTTACATCAGCAAAGCGTGATACCATGCAAGCTCGAAAAGAGTTATGGGAGCCCTGTATACATGAAGTTAAAGAAACAAGCAAATTACATATCTTTGATAGGTTAACGTTAGACCAATACCAGCTCAGCACTTAGCGAAATTAGGGCTCACATCATGCTTGGAGGTCCGATCTGGGTACTACGATTTCTGCAAGTCAACCCTTTTTTAAATAGCTGGAATGGCAAGTACATAAAACGTGCGTTGAAATTACTGGCACTTGTTCCTCCAGCCTTATATAATACTAACTTTTAAAATACTGTGTTCAAAAATGTGATCAGATTTGGGCAATAAAATATGACTTCGATCAATTTTTGCAGTGATACGATATTTGTTTAAAAATAAAAGCTTTTTTTGTAAGAAAAACTTTGAAAATTTAACAAAAAATAGAATTGGTTGGAGCCTTTCCAGTGGTCGCGCGGGAAATTCAACAAACATTTAAATTTATTGGAGTCCTCGCCCAACCAATTTGAAAGGTTAAATTTAAAAAAAAATTATATATATTTTTAAATTTTGCCTGATAAGCGATGGTTAAGACAAGAGATAGTTGACGGACATTTTGGAAGAAACGTTTGTTAGTTGAGCTGGCTCCATGTTTATCCCAGATGTCAACATGACGTCCGCCTAGATTATTAGCATCGATATAGAGACCCTACAGATGAACCGCGCTTCAAATCCCGTCTCGAAGCACAGACTGCACTGGTCAACTGTTCACACGAATATTTTGGTAGAAAAGCCAACAAGTCAAACGAAATGGTACGAAACATAGCGGTTCCGTTGTTCTTTGCGGCACTTATTTACTTCGCAGTTGCAGAATTTGATAACTCGGACTCGAGCTCTGCACCAAGCAAGGTGAGTCCTGCTCAAATTTTTGCATCTTTGTTCACTAAGAAATCGGTTGGAGTTAACAGGTTACTTTGACTGAGGCTAAATTGGAAAATAAATGGTTGGAAGGATTGTGTTTAGTATAAATTGCTGCTCTAAGCAAACGGATAAAAAAATGCTCCTTAACTGAAAGCCATATTACCTGTCACTACCCAGATCATGAAAAAGGATTACTTTGTGAGTTATAACAAGTATTTTTTCCTTCAGTCCCCCCATAATCCCCTTTGCTGTTCACCTCGAAACAATTAATATGTGACTTACCAATTTCGGAAATTTCTTGTTCAGTCGTAGAAAATAAGTTATTTTTCTGTTCTCGTTTTCAGTTGATCGCCAATGTTGCGCTTACTGGTCCAAGGGCGGCTATGTTTATGTGGATTGGCCCACATTTGTCTTCAGTTTCTGGCTTTTTGTAGAATAGTCGCGACCAGGTTTTTACACAAATTTGACTTTAGTGAAGGTTGTTAGCATGAACTGGTTCAAAACAGAAACTTGTGCTGACAAAGCGCCCTGACAGAGTTTCACGGAAGAAAACTGTTTTTTCGAGAAATTTTGCAGCCAAAAAAGTAAGGACAAGATTTGAAACAAGATTTTAGAATCTTGAACTTTATGTTTAAAAGTTTGTTTCACACCTAACAGCTGGCTTTTTAGGGAATAAGTTTTTTGAATGGACGAAAATTATTGACTTTTTTGGTGATCGTTCACAGAGTCTTTTGCCCAGAACAGATTATAAGGATTCCAAGAACAAACATTTATGACGTTTGTGTACAGGAGCTTTACATATAAATGAAAACTTCAGGATATTCTCCATTGTTTCTGCTTGTTATTTGATCGCCGATTCCTTGTTTCCTCTCTTCCATTCAAAGCCTATCTGTTATAAATATGCATGGTATTGTGTTGATAAAGTACAGTGGATTTATGAAATAATATTATTTTTTGTTTGTTGTAACAGATGCATAGGCTGTAACCATTAGTTCAACAACTTTTGTAACTCTTTTAGTAAAATGTTTTTGCAACTCATTAAGGTGGCTGGACACGGATTTGATAATTATTGATTAGTTATAATGCATAGAGACGTACATTATGTCAGGAAAGTACAAAATATAGGTGAAATAGCTTATGTTTTTGTTGTTTCAGTTTCCATGGAGATTTTGATCGTTTCCATGGCAACACAGAAATTTCAAAAGAAGACTAAAAAGATTTTTGCTAAGTTTATCCCAAATCTGGTCATCAAAGTTAATGTATTTTTGCATGAGTCCAGTCGACATCACGAAAAATAAAAAAAAATAAAAAATAAACTGACAGAGGAGTTCGGCAGTGCGAATCAAACAGTAGGAAATGGTCTTTTCCTCGAAAATGAATCAACTGTCTGTCACAATCATGAAATTCGTGTCATAAAAAGTCAACGATGTAAATTTCATATGTGTAATTCCAAACATAAAACTAAAGAGCAGGTTTTTCGCACAATAGAATAGAGTGGATTTCTTTCAGGAGTTGTATTCGATCTGTCGGTTGATATGTAAACGGGTCGTGCACGGACGCCTACTGCCCATGGTAATGTTTGTCAGTTGTACCAAATTTGGGTCCATCAGCTATTAGTACTGCTTGTTCGTGACGCCACGTTGTAGTATAGCCTCCACCGCAGGCAACTGTAAAGTGAAATCTAGCCAATGATGAAGCAGATAGGGTGAATGATGGTTATTGTAGACTAGTGTATGGTTAATGAGGGTGAAGGAGTTGAGGTGAAAAAAGAGGAATGCATGAAGGGAAGGGTGGGGTATGGGAAAAAAGACCTCTCTTTCCTTTTTCCTCACTTCAGTCCCCGACTCGCGTCCTTTCCGCTCGCCCCCTCCTTCCCCCTCATTAACCATACATTAGCCTACAATGACCATCATTCACCCTATCTGTTTCATCATTGGCTAAATTTCACTTTATAGTTGCCTGCGGAGGAGGCTAGGGTAGTACAGCTAACCAAATGTTCGCAACTGTGTTTAGTCATCACTTTTGCAGCTGTTGTAAATTATTAAGTAAACAGCTTTGGAAACTCATTAAGTCAATATATTTTACAACTCATTAAATTATTGTAATGAGATTTTTTTTGGTAACTTATTGTTATTTTTAAAACCTTTGTAACTCGTTCTTGTTAAATGAACTTCAGGCAGCAGCCAAGGCGAAGCCGCCATGCATTGAGGACCGGGTGAGTATACTTTGTGGTGCAGAATATTGTACAGTCAGGGCTTGCTTTGGCTATAAATCCGGATCAAATCTGCGTTACTTTAGGCCAGTGTTAGGGAAGAGGTCAAGCTTTGGACTTCATTTAGGACTCGATGTTTACTGGTTTAGGTGATAATTGCGTGGATCACCCCCTGCCCCTATTTTAGGACAAATTTGCTTCGAATGTTGCTAGAATTTCGGTGGATGGAGTAGGGGAGGAGGGGGGAGGGTAGAAACGGGGCCTGGGTCCAAGGTTATATCCTTTCTCTACATGTGTAGACAAACACTTGCTGTCAACGCAACCAGTTCGAGTTATGAATAACTAACCCTAGAACCTTTGAGGGATGGGGAGGAGGGGGCTCAAATGTCCAGGGGTCACCCCGGGGGATGTCGAAGTTTCGAATTGATCGATACATCTAGATACATAATTAGTTCCAATCTCTAAACGCCTCTTCTCCGATTCTAATATCTCTGACAATACAAATTAACAGAGTACGGGTTTCGCGGGACTTCTGTGGACAACTGTAAAGATTTTCAGTGATCTTAAAAGTTTTACATTTTGCTTCCACAGATCTTAAAAGTTTTACATTTTGTTTCCACAGATAGCAACATTAGAAACCACAGTCCATACGCTGAACAATCTGTTGAATTCTCAAACCAATGCAGTTAAAACCCTCACTAACGATCTCAACAAAGCCAAGAGCGACTTGGCGGCCGCTGACAAACAGTTGAACGACAAACTGGCCAAGAACACACAACTCATTTCTGGCGTCAGTACTACAGCCAATCAAGCTCTCCATAAAGCAGGTGATGTTTCTAGTTCATTTAACCGACTTAAAAATGCATGCTCCCCAAAAAGATTTTTGAATTTGCATCCCCAAAATCGCTGGAAATGCACCCAAATACTACAAGGAAAGTCGTATATTTCAACTGTACAAGACAGGTTTTCTACCTGGCACCTCGGGTTGAATGTGGATCAGTTGTAACCAGTAACCTCCCAAATGAATATCTTGTTTTCAATAATTTGCTACCTGCCAGCAAGAATGTCAACGTTAACTTAAAGCTGAGGGAGTTATTTCGGAATATTAACATAAGCTGTCAAATACCTGAGGGGTCCTTCTACTACCTAATACAAATTTTCGGAACCCCCCTCCTAACCCAACAGTTTTCTTCAGAGCCCCCTTCGGGGTTCTAAATTTCTTGGAGACCCCCTCAACATCTTCAGCCACCCTCCCCCCCTCCCCCGCCCATCTTGTCATATTAAATGAACTTTTCCTAAGTAACTTATTGAGGTGAAGAAAATAACGTTCATTGCTCTCGCTACAATGTTTTAAGAAACCAAGTTTCTGGGAGTGAGAGGAGTTCAGGTTAATTTTGTGGCCCTGTAGAAAAGGTGTGGTCGATTAAAACAATCAGTTTGAGTCAATAATGCAAGTTGAAAGTTAAACAGTGGGCCAGAGGTTTTCAAACACTAAATGCTGTTTCCTTATCATTTCAGTAATTATTATTCAAATGAGATTAAAATCTTAAAAATTTTGAATAAGATCTCAAGAAATCTTAAAAATCCAAGATGACGGCCAAATTTTGGAATTTCGCTCATCATGGTTGCCATGGAAACCAATTAGACACCACGTGACTGCGCTTAATTGAAAGTACAAAGGAAGCTGATGATATCTGCCAAATTTCATGTCAATCGGATGAATTGTGACGAATGTAGAGTAGGACTAAATCGGTTTCAAAAGGACGTTACTAAAACCTGGAACGGAGAACGGGGGACAGGGAACGGGGAACAGTTAATATTTACAAAAATATGCAGCGATGCTTGACGTTCTTAATTGTTCAAATCTCCCAGCCTTTGAAGAGGTTTTAGATTTTTACACCTCCAAACTCATATTAACCTCTCCCCGACTCATATTGACCGTTCCCCGTTCCAGGTTTTAGTAACGTCCGTTTCAAAACCAGAAACATAAGCATTGATTGTGACACCAGTCCAACAACCATATCTGATTGGTTTGCAGTACCCACTGCATGGGCAAATAGGAATGCTAAAAATAATCTAACTTCTGAAAGTATGGTATCATGCAATGAGCTCCTGTCTTTTAAAAGTTAGACGAAGTCTAATTAATCTAATACATATATATTTTATGCAAAAAAAATTTTGCTAGGTCAATGGCCTGCTGGTCACTATTGCATTTTCCGAGCCAGCGGCAGCTGCCCATCAGGGTTTGTGGGGAGACACGGTCAGATGAAAGCCATCAGTTTGTACGCGGGAAACTCAATCTACATTACCCAGGGTGTCTTTGGCGACAGCAAGATCCAATGTCATGGCAGGTGTGGTCAATACGGACACTGGACTGGGGAGCTGCACATTTTCGCCTGTTGCAAGTGAGCAGTTTGGATAAGAAGTGGCGTACTCTGTTACATCTTATTGGTTCCTGTTTCTAAGCTATTTAGGGCAACAGGATTCATAGATTTAGGGTTAGATTTGAACTGTAAACAAGAATGATGAGCCAATTTGTGAAAATGTTGTTTTGGTTATAAATTGTTGATATTAAATATCCACAAACAGTAAAGTCTGTTAGTTTAACAGTTACATTTATGTCCATCAGATAAGATACTCAACATCTACAAACGCTTAATAAAATGTGGCTACCATGGCAACAAGGATAGGATAGCGGATCCACATGAAAACTCTACTGTCGTGTTACCAGGTGAATGTTAGAAAAAGTCACAAAGTATGGACACGGTATCTTTAACTGCCTGGGGGGGAGGGGGCAAAGTTGGCAAGTTGCCCCCACCGTTTTTGAACATTATAGTTACTGAGAAAAAGTGTTTTCCCCCCCTCCACTTGGAGTCACAAGATGTGTCCATTTTTACTAAATCTTAAGATCTTTTAAAAGTTAAAAGTCATTTTGAGTCCCTCCCCACCCACTTTCAAGTATGTCATTTTAGATTGCATTGATCAGTGAAGTTAGTAATATTTTAGATAACAAAATATTCTTCTGACACAACTCCTTTTAAAACGACAAAAAGCTCATCCTCTCGGTTAAGAGTTGTGAAACACACTGGGTTACTGTCAAAGAATTGGCGTGGTACCAAGTTCTTGTTGGCTTGCTCTTAAAACTTGGGAAAATCTGACTTTCGGTGTTCTTATACAGAGTTTGTTCTTGTAAAGAAAGAAAGCGCGTAGTTCACATGCTGGTTGTGCCTCGTTCAAGATCACTATTTTGCTGGGACGATATTGTCACGAAGGTGTTACCCCGTGCGTGACGCCCACAGGCAGCCCAAGCTTTGGTACCAGATATATTCTTCGAAATATAAGACTTTGTATTGGGATATAATGGAGAGTCGAAATTATAAGACTTTTGTATGGGGATTTAGCCGATTTTCAAAAATCGAGTATATTGCAAATAAAGTGTACCTACCTTGAGTTCCCATTGTATTTGTGTGTTGTGTGCATTTTGAGCACGATCTGAGGCCGTTTGACGTGATTTTCCTGAAGAAGTGGTCCCCGAAAATCACGTCAAACGCCAAACGGCCTCAGATCGCGCTCAAAATCGTACACACAACACACAAATACAATGGGAACTCAAGGTAGGTACACTTTATTTGCAATATACTCGATTTTTGAAAATCGGCTAAATCCCCATACAAAAGTCTTATAATTTCGACTCTCCATTATATCCCAATACAAAATCTTATATTTCGGAGAATATATCTGGTACCAAAGCTTGGGCTGCCTGTGGTGACGCCAGAACTACGGAAACGCCAAAAACAAAACGTGACAGAAACGTACGCCACTTCCTTGTGCAAGACGCATAAAAAGTGTTTTTTAGTCAAAACGGACACATTTTGTTAAATTCTTTTATACCGTTTTACACAAACTTTGCCAATGGATATAATCCATAGTCCTTAATAGTCTGCTTGAGCGCACGTCTTCACTCATCTGGCGCCATACTGACGTGCAAACCGGATGAGCTTAAAAACGTGCGGTCCTTTATCGGGTGTTCAATATTGCGCAAGGACGAGTGAAATCGTGCGATACCGCAAGCTATTCAGGCAAACTCAAAACGGTATTTTATTCATGTGCTTGATTGCATTCTTATGACGTCTTCCGTGCTCTTTTCACTTACACGGCTTTTGCTGCAAACAACGTTTATTGGTTTATTAATTCAATACTCAAGTGTTTATCGTTCAAAATATATACAGGACTCTATTCGTTTAATAGAGTCCTGTATATACATTATAAACAAAACAAATGAATAAACAGAGAACGTGCAATATTACAGATAACTAAAGGCGCAAAAAATGCCGCTATAGTATAGTAAGTAGATTACAGAAAAGAAGAAATTATATACATGCGTAAATAATCGATTTGTCGGTTTATAATGTCCCTTATCATAGTTTTGTTAATAAAGCTGAAAAGAATTTTTCCTTTCGTGTTTGGGCCGTTTCAAGACCCATAATGGCCCCTGGTACTTGACTGTTTTTGCCCGTTGCGGCCTGAGGGAATCTTTATTTCCAGTACTATACTTATCAAGGTCTTTCGTTCGTTTGAACTAGAACAAAAGATAAGTATTGGCCGCACTGCTGAGGCATCCGATCTGTATAAAAAAAATTGAGGACATCACAAGATAATTTCCTCAAAGTTGCAAGTTAGACAAGATAAATAAAAGTTAGAGATCAGCTTGTTGGACGCGTCAAGATTCTATGATTCTTGCAGCGTATCTCCGAGTTTGTCCGTATTCTCTGTATGACCTTTGCTCCTGCCATCTATGAAGCGTGTCCCATAGCTTCCTGTTCTCACTATTGAGCGCGCACGGACTGGATTATCCACGCTGGTATAAAAACCTGCAGGTGAAGATAGGTGGTACACGAACACTTTGGTCGGCAAGCAAGCAAGTCAAACGAAATGACTCAAAACAGAGTGGTTCTGCTGTCCTTTGCGGCAGTAATTTACTTCGCAGTTGCATCAAGCAAAGTAAGTCGTGTCCAACATGTGACACTTTTGTTGACCCAAAAACCAGTGTAATTTACAAGCTTTTTTGACCGATGGCAAACTGGGTTATTCACAATTATACTCTGAAATCGAGGTGAATGGTGCAGAATCGGCACCAAGATACAAAGCTTTTTCATTTGACTTTCAATGCTGTTGCGCGTTCTGATCCAAGGATGGCCAAGTACTATTCAAAATAAAAATAATAGTAATGATAATAATAGTAATATAAGAGTAGTAGTAATAACAATAATAATAATAATAATAATAATAATAATAATAATAATAATAATAATAATAATAACAGTATTAAGTGTTAGTATTATTATTTTTATTGTTATTATTATTATTACTACTATCGGCTCACGTAAAGCTCTTTTTGCTATAGAAAGTTGCAACCAGGTTTGTTATCAAAAATTAGCTTAGTGCAGATCGTTACGCATTTCTGATTCACTGAGATAGAAAACTTGTGGAGTTGAGCTGACAAGGGCTCCGACGAGTTCTATACGGAAAAACTGCAAATGCAGCCAAGAAAAGAAAGGATACCAATATACAATGGAACAGAGTTTCGTGAAATGAAACTATCTTTTTGTAGGTTAAAACAGTCTCTTTGACCATCAGTGAACAGCGACCGTTTTAGCAGCCGAGAAGACATGCAACGGCGTCAAGCAGCTGCTAAAAATATATTTTCTAGTTTTCTCTTTTGTTGGCGTGTCACACAGGCGTTTTTGTTAATGAATTGCGTTACGCTGACAACTTGACTGAGAGCCGAACTAACAACAGGGTAATACGTTTGTGATGTTCACATTTTCTGCGAAGGCTGAATTTTTTGCTTTTCACGTTGCATGTTTTTGCTCAACGGTGACCAGGTGGTGAACGTGGTGCAGCAGCACGAGCAAATATTACAAAAACCTATTAATTTGTGCTTTCCTCCTCTTCGTCGCCGTCTCAGTTTGTAAAGCTTTTGTCAAGTATATAGCTTTTGTAACTCACTGTAAGTATCTAAACTCAGTGTCGTTATTTCTTTTTTCTGCGACAAACTTTGCACTAAACACATTGTTGTCATCTAAACATTTGTAACTCGTTCTAATTGTATGATGTTCAGGCAGCCGCCAAAGCGAAGCAGCCATGTGTTACAGACCGGGTAAGTAGAATATTTCATAATTTAATCTTGGGAGGGGGGGGGGGGGGGGGGGGGGCG
>JAOBYE010555526.1:0-35000 GCA_025403585.1 Parazoanthus swiftii
TATTGTTATGTTTTGACAGCTTTGACAATGTACAAGATTGTTGTATCATGTTAATAAAGCGAGTATTTACCTTACCTGTCACTATGACTATCATTGTCACTATCACTATCACTGTCACTATCACTGTCACTACCACTATCACTATCACTATCACCGTCACTATCACCATCACTGTCACTATGACTATCACTGTCACTATGACTATCACTGTCACTATCACTGTCACTACCACTATCACTATCACCATCACTGTCACTATCACTGTCACTATCACTGTCACTGTCATTAATTGTCGTCAGTTAATTGCTGCTGTCATTAATAATGTCAAAAGAATCATCTGAGTCATGACGAACCTGTCCTACTATTAGGGGAATAACTAATTCACCCATAGCTGCACTGACGATCATTATGCTGGTTACAGGAGCTGAAATTGAAGAAATAAGTGTTGATACAGGCAATGAAACTGTTGTATAAAAAAGCTAAGAAAAGTCATTGCATTCTTGTTCCTTGTTCAAGGTTTTACCTAGTTTGCTGTAAATACTAAACTTCAAAGGTATTTCCAATCATACGAAGATGTTGTTTATATAGAATCGAATCGAGCGACGCCATTACGGATCCACCCTGCATTTGTTATTTTTTAACCGTCATTGACGCGACACAAAAATGTCGTAACTCCGAGTTAAGAACATTCAGCGATAATTAATTCAAGAAATATTCGTGAATTTACAGAAATCAAATCATTTGGTTTTCGCGATCTTATATAATTATCCAATCGTTACCCAAACTCCTTCAACAAAAAAAATCAAAACGCAAATACAAGGAGAAGAAAACAAAATCTAAACAAATGAGTATCGGCAAACTGTTTAAAATATTATTAAATCTTGTCAACAAACATCCTCCAAGAATGAAGTATACAGGTAATGGTAAGAATGGAATAGAGAAGATGGAACATACATGACTTTTGAAGAAATGAACAGGGTAATAACAAGAGTTGAAGTACTGTAGAATCAGCTGAGAGTGTGAGAGAACCTAAACCCGTTCAAACAAGAACATATATGTTGAAAAAGGTGTGTGTTAATCTATGGACATCAACATTTTTGCGCTGTAGAGTTGTCACGTCAAGAGTAATAAATTATTGCGAAAATTACGTGTAGGAAACACGAAACATTTAGTTTTAATAGAACTTAGTAAACTTGGTAATTATGCGAAATTGTTCATTTCAATCAATTATTCTAGCATAACTGTAGCTTTGTGGTTGCACAGCCCTTTTCTGTTATGTACATATGTACCGCTAATTTCAATTAAACACGTTTCCCTACCATAACAAAAGATGTATCCCTAAATGGACTACGGGGTATTGTAATATTGTAATATTGTAATATTCAATTAAACCGACAGTACCCAAAAAAATTGAAACATTTGCCCTTATTTCTTAACACACTAAAATCCTAAAAATGTTCGTCAAAACGTACACAAATATTAAGAGTTATAAGAACTCCAAACCAAGAATACACATCGTTACTTTACACTAATTACAGAGTTGAATATCGTAAAAGTATATACCTTTCTTTACCCTTAATTACTTTGTTAGGTTTGCAAGGTACTGTGGTAAACCGTACAGCAACCATCTCTTCGATACAGTAAATAAGCCACTTTCTCAATCATGCGCAGAACAAAGTAACAGTTTTGCTTGCATATTTAAGTTCTATCTTTTACCTTCTTTCGAAAACAAACGATCTTGTTTCATTCTTAACACCATATGACATGTTTCTATTACGTGTGGCCCGCCAATTAAAGCGCTAAAGTTGCTCTGCGCATGATTGAGAAAGTGGCTTATTGCTTTGACGTTTCAGTTTTTAGGTTGGAGAAACTTTATGGGGATCATTTACCCCTTGCCGGTTTATTCGAGGGATAAAGATCCGCCCTTAACAGATAAACATATCTTGTAATATGTCACCTGTCAGATCGATGTAAAATTCGGCGAGCGCAATGGTTGTCGGGAAGATGCTGCTCATAAACAGACCAACGCCGGCCACTCCCACCCAGAGCGCAGGCTCACTTTGTTCCAGACACAGCATGAGGAAGGTGGAAGCCAGGCAACCTGCCTAAAATGGTGAATTCAAAGCAATCTGAGTCTGAAGGACTGATAGAACTTGTAGCATAATATCGAAGTAATCTATGCGTTTTCACGAAGTATAAGCAAAACCTTTCTATTTTGGGATGTGCTGACGCCACTGTAGAAGAGAAGAAGAAAAAGGTTTCTACACATTTGTGTTCACACGAAATTTTGCGAATGTTTTTGTTTGCACTTAAATTATTGCATTTGTTTTGCTAATGTCTTCATTACTAACTATGCTCCCTTGACTTCCCTGGTGGTAAGAGGCAACCCTCTCAGGAATTTGTTATTTCTTTCCTGGTAGGTGTATGGATATATTGTTTGTGGAACTAAACGGTCAAAACTCACCAAGTTGATCAGAAGCATTGTGGGAGGCTCAATATAATAAGCTGCAGGTATTGAGATAAATCTGCCCAATGATAGCATACCCTGTTTTGTAAAAAAAGAGAAAGGTTAATTACGTTCTTATTGTGTTTCACACTCAGTCTATAGACTATACAGTAGTAATTACAATACACAATCTTGCTATAGACAGACCGGACATCTCACACTGCAGATATAAAAAACAGTTATCACTAGTCCTGCTTTCACAGTAGATTACATTTTACCACACATGTCTAAATTAACAGAAGCAGTGACGACATACCCAGAAGAGTGACGTGAGATAGGCCCCGTGACTCGGCTTCATGTGCACAGCGCCCTTGATGCTGTATGTGTATACGTAGCTTCCAAAGGACGCCTAGGGCATGAACCGAAAGAAATCTTCAACAAAAATCACTATAACTAGTATAAGAACCTTAGAAAGGCCATAAGTAGTTAAAGAGTTCAAGTAATCTTGGAATTAAAAAGAAAAAGTTTTAGGATCTTATAAGTTGTAAGATCATTTTAGACTTTTAAACGAAGGGGTTCGATCATAATTTGGACCTAAGTTCTGATTCCTTTCCCCTGTCAACAGTGCTATTTTTAGCATAAATAGCTGAATCAAAGACGTCCTCAGGCTCGGCCAATTTTTATGTGTTCTTATATAATAATAAGAGTGTATCAGCTTTATTGAATAAATTAATAAACTTATCCACCCGTAACTTAACTTATCTATCTATCTTCTATCTTATACTCTCTATACATGCGCCATTGACTTACCATCAGACCATCAAAAAGTAACAGAATGAATGACGCCAATATGGTGACGACGATGACTCTCGGTTTTTGGTCCTCGCCGAACACACGCAGCCAGGGGGGAGCGCCATCAAAATACAAAGCCACAATGTGGTGGTTGTACCCTGAACAAGAACAAACGGAGGCAAATCGCTCAAAACTACATTAACATTGGAACGATCTTCACTTCAAATACTTCTTTCGACCTGAGCACTAATATTAATAACAATAAATAAAAGAGATTATTAATTTATTATGTTATAACCGTCGACTTAATGTTATAATCAATAAAACATTAAGGTACCTAAAACTAGAGAAAATGCAGCAAAAACGATAATTGAAATGTAAAAGTCATCAGCTAGAATTCAAAAGAACTAAAACTGGCTGTAGTTCTTCATTGTTCAGGTTGCTTATTCCAGTCAATAATCATGACATTCAGCTCTGCCTTACAGAATTCGCGTAAATTTACAATATTCGATGATTGCTATTTTCTTCATTGAATTTTTAATGATTGTAAATCAGTTAAACCCAATGGTATCGGCTGTAAACCCTAAGAGCGTATGAAATCAGTGCAGTTGGGTTTTACAAGTAATTACTATTCGGCTAACCAGTTATCACCGAGTAGAAATTGGGAAACGCTGTCTAGTCACCAACTTTAAGTGCTATTAGGTTTGTGGAATGCTCACCAGTAACTTGCAAGGCGTGCTAAGGTTGTGGATTCAGTAGCTTGCATCGTAGATTAAATAACTTACATCGTATACTTAGTTAAGTCCCGGGTCAGACTCCAAACTTTCAGACACGACGAACCAACTTGTAGTTTGTGTCGAATTTATCTAAATTAAATTCGAGTTGACGTTAAACGTCGAATTTAAATAGTTATTTTAGACGATTCAAACTCTTGACGTTTTTTTGTTTCTGCACCAGACGAAAGAACATATCAGTAAATCGAAATACAATCAGTCGAACATAATTGAAAAAAAACGAATATTTTATGAAGAACTTAGTTCGTCGCATCTAAAGTTTGACGTTTGCCAAGGTTTTTGGAATGTACTGTGTCCAGTGATATAATTACCTGGTGTGCTAAGGTTTGTGCTTCCGTAGAATTCAAATTCGTTCTGTTTGAGGCTGCCCTTTACCTTCTCGAGCTTTTTGGTAAACATAATCCAAAGAAGGCCAAAGATAACCGGGATCTGTTGAACAAAAATGGTATAGAAGTACAGCTGACATATTTTTATTTACCTTTGAGGGCCATTGTGAAAAACAATGGGTCGTCATTAATGATTACCCCCCAAAATACAGTTAGTACTAACAGTAATAACAATATTAATATTGGTATTAGCATTGATTTCATTATCATCATCATCATTAATGTTATTATTATTTTTAAAACAAATAATAGCTATGAATTCTAAGCCGAATATAATTTTACCTCGAGAACAAATTGTCGTTTTCTGAAAAAAGAGTGCCAAAACGCATCGAGTAAACTTGTTTATCAAAGGACGGGTCAAATACATCTTCAGAAACTAGTTTAAGAAAACAGTTTACCTGTGTTGTCTTATTTTGTCCGATCACGTATGTCTTGCATTAAGCCGGGTTTAGTTCATTCTATTTATTAAAAAGAAGTGCCAAGGTATGTGAAAGAAAAGAAGAGGAAGCTACTTTTCAAAACTCGAATAACACAACAGTACTAACGTGCGCTACGGCGACAATCCAGTATGCCCAACGCACATGGCTATCTCTCTGTACCAGTTCCTGTTCAAACTCTATCCGGGACGTGTTGTCCGGTAGTCCGATAAATTCTTGTGTCACACCCGTGGCGTTGGCGTACGGCCATTCGTCGTAAACGGTGGTGTAGTTGACAAGAAGGACACATTTCAGTCTCAGAAATGGTCGGGCAATCAGAGGGCTCAGGAATCCCCCAACACCATAACAGAAGTGAAGAGCCTACAAAAAAAGGTTGTTGAGTTATCTTTCTGTGCTGTGTCTATTTTAGACTACTTACGAACGGAACGTGGAATGAACAAATAAGGAGATAAACTGAATTTTCTTTAATAAACTCCTTTGATAACAATAGGTTTTGCAAAAACACTGACATCGTGTGATGTCCGCAACCTCCCTGCTCATATGCGGCTCTGTTTAAACGAGGTAAAGAAGACTCCTATATTCAAGCTCAATCAGAATGGCATGAAAACACACAAGAGATCTCCTGTGTATCTTTCTTTCATTTATTTGAACTAACGAGTTGATCAATAAACTGTTATGTCGAACTTCGTTTGTACACTGAATGTGGGTTCATAAGCCAATGCTCAAGCTATGGAATGCGTTTACAATAACCATGAACTGAATGAGACCATATTGGTTCTCAAATTGTTTATTCACCTACAAAACGTAAAATTCTGCGATACTATTTGCTCCAATTTTCAAACTTAGAAAATTGCTCAACTTACCTGCAGGTATGGAGATACCTGAAAAACATTTAAGGATTAGTTAATGTTTAACATCTCATTTTAATTGTAACTTTTAGTTTGAGTTGTAAAAATGTTGTTAGCAAAAATGGTTTAAGAAACAAGATAATTTTAACCTTATATAACTATATAACGTTCAGTAGAGCGCCCTTATCTTAAGACCTCAATGACACTACTTGCAACTTGACTGTTAAGAGTTCAAAGTCATTCTTGAACTTACAAAAAGTATAAGTATTTTCATTCTTGAAAAGCAATGTCACGCAAGCAAGCCAGTTTATTAACTTCTTTGAGACCCTTATCACGTTTTCAACGAAAAACAGTTGCAGTTAGAACCATATCCGTGTGTTATATACATATTTTATATATATATATTACCATAATGCAATTCTTAAGATACGAAAGTCCCCATCTGAACACCAGTCTACTGTAGCTGAATGGGCTACTTTGCCTAAGCAAAGGTTTCTACTTTTTGCAACAAACCTTACATTAGAAAAACTGACCTTAATCCCCTTAATACCTCTAAGAACTATCCCAGTTCAGTTCTCAATCCCTAGCTTTTTCCTACTACCATCCTAAGCCCTCTTTGGCCGGGTATCAATTTCAACACTTGACACTGTCAAAAGAGATTACTAAACTCTGTTACCGCCTCAATTCTCCTATCCTTCCTTTCCCCACTTATATCCTAACGCTGCCTGAAAGGCTTACAAGAAGCATTAACCCCACCTTCTTCCCGTACATTCGGATTAACTGTACTGTAGTGAAAGTGTCTGTCGCTCCAAAGCATCCACCATATAATGCGGCCAGTAATAACATCAACACAAACATATGGCACAGCGGTATCGCTATCATGCTTATTGCACTAATCCCGAGTGCTATAGACAAGAGTAGGTTGACGTTGAACCTAATGAACAAAACGGTCGTTCAACACAAAGTGATCACATCGTACAGCGGTATAACTATATACTAATAACACTAACGTAATAAAACTACTAACTCTTGACTAATAATATCAAGGGTTTACGGGTCTTCACACGCTCGCATACTCCCTATTTTTTTATGAGGTCATTTTTATAAAAACGTGTGGGCTTGAGAAAAGCAAAACGTTTAGGAACATGTTGAGACCTCAACATGTTCATACACCTCAAGTTGAGACTAATAAAGGGATATTTGTTGCTATAAATTTTGAAAAGGGAACAAAAAACTGTTAAAACATATCGTTGACTTGGATGCTTTTGGGTACACGTATACACCTATGAACTGAGTTGAAAACAATTCAACAATTTCCAGGATATCTTCAATGTGTTTCCATACTAGCAAAGTATAACTTATACGTCGAACTTCCAGTTAAGTTAACAACTTGTAAAATTGTACCTAGTCTCTTAACTGGAAAAACATTTGTTTCCATGTTGTTTACATGCACAACTTTAAAAATTTCAAACTAGGGAAAAATTCTCAACATTTCCAGTGTCAATCGTACAGTATTCTTCCTTTGTAATAGACAAGGCCAAGTTTAATGTTTTAAGCTCAGTCCATTTTTCATTTGGATCAATCGTTTATCGTTTACTGTTTCGATTGTTTCCGGAATGTCCTCAAGGAAACACGCCCTTAGAAGGCACGTTGGTTAACTTGCACACCCTCGTCCAATATTCATTCCAACATTCAACTTCGTCACTTCTTATCATTATTTACTAACAAGGCTTCAGAAGAGAATGTTATTTCGTGAGTATTATGGAATTAATTTAAACAGAACTGATAATGCAGTAGTTATTTGTCTTTAGTGATTTGCCTTAAACGAGCGAAACTTCTAGAAAGCTCTTAAAATGAGTTTAGAATCACTGTCATGTTGTTTGCATTAGACTTGACATCATAAAATATTTATGAAAAGAAACAATTAAATATTTAGTGCTTTATTGTAAAAAAGGAATCGATTGAACAAACTATTACGTGCCCTTGGTGACCAATTAGAAAAATGTCTGCAGCTTTTAGCAATAGTTGCTTAAATTTTTTTGGTTGACATCGAAATTTAGCGATCTGACAGCTGTTGAAGTTTCTCTTCATTTCATTTTCTTGAATTTGTTTCGTGATATTTTCAAATTTGTTTCTTAAGACAAACCAAACCATCCGCAGCTCCTTTCTTCCGGTTATAAATTTCATTTTTCAAATGACTTTCCTTTAATACTGATAGCTTTTCGCAGTGGCCTTGAATCAAACAAGGGAATTGAGTTTGTAATTTCTTTCTAACTTTCGCTGCATGGACAATGACATTGAATTTTTACTGATTCAAAATCATCTCATCTTGTTTTTCTTAAACTTGGGTACAAATGAGTACGAACAAACATTTCTGCGTTCACAAAAACTCATAATTTTATGCAGGACCGAGAATAAAAATACTGAACCCGAAAACTATATCAAATACATTCCTCCTTTTCCGCCTTTATGTTGCGGATTCTTAGTTTGAAGGAAACAATGATCAAAGAAAGTCGTCATCCTTAAAAAAGAACTTAATCAAACAAATACAGACAGCAATTTTAGCAAGATATTAAATTTGAGCCAAATTTTAAAAGAATTAAATATTTATTGTGAGAAAGATGAATTGTTTTAACACTGAAATATTTCACTTTGCGAGATGAGAGATCCGTTTTAAGTATGTTTCAAAAATATTTTTCACTTTGCGCAAAATAAAAAGAAGGGTGAAATCTGCTATACGAAAATTCCAAACAAACTTGGAGGTTTACATTATGTTGAAGGAAGTTTGTGTTTCCAAACTTCAAGTTGTTTACGATTATTTTGGGTTTTCACACACTCTCGCTTATTATCATCATAAAATACAACTCATTTGAGTGGACCAAAACAGCAGTTGTTGATAATTTAATCTCATCTTTTGTAGAGCTTCGCAACGTTACAATTCAATGGGATTGAAAAATCTGGTCGAAAGTATAATATTTGCACCCTGGCGTAGATATTGATAACATTATTAAAAAGAATACTCACCGGTCAACGAGAAATCCTCCAGCTGTGGATCCAAATACGTTACATAAATCGTGAACGAAGAAAATAAAGCTCATGATTGTTAAAGATTTTCCGGTAAGACACCGTAACTCCAACAAAGTCGGTCCTAAGACTTCATCTGACATTCCAAAAACCATAAAAACTCCACAGTAACACAGAGTTGCTTGAAAGTTTTTTCTATCTCCAACTGCTTGCTTTATTCTCTGCCATAGTGGTAATTGTTCCTCGAACGTTCTGCTTTCGATGTCTTCTAAATTGAAAGGTGTTTCTTCATCGGCCGATGACGAGTCGCCGAAGTCTGCCATCTTGCAACGACGTCGAGTGGCTGAAGATTACTTATAAAGTCCAGCTAAAATTCCGTTTTTAAGGTGTTAAATCAAACAAAAGCTTCTCAAGTTATTGCAGAAACTGTTTACAAAGATAGTTTTATGTTAGTTTTTTGACGTTTTCCTCAGCACGAAATATAACTCTTTCTCGCGAAGACACTGCCAACCAACCCGACAACCGCAGATCTCGTATAATATCAGTTTGAACTGTGTTGCTTTTGGTTATCCAATCGCTGAGTTTTCGTTTACGCTTCCCGTAGTGTTTGATGTAGCCCAATAGTTTTCAGCACATTTAATATTTAAAAGTATAGATTTACAACATTCATTTGGCGATCTTTTAGTAATTTTGGTTTGACATACTTCAAAGCGCTGACTATATATCCATTACATTCCTTTCTAATGGAATCTATGTACGATGGTTTCTGTCTAGGAGCCACCTGTTTTATTGCGCTGCAAAATCAATTTTCGATTTTCTTGTCTATGTTACGACAATCAGATTCGGGCCAATGAGATAGAAGCTTAACCAGTAATTAATTAGTTTATCACTCAAGGCTTATTATGTTCTTGAAAACTTGACAGCGGGTAAAAGTTTATTGAGAAATGTTAACTAAATTTCGTAGTTACATTTGGTTCACGTTTCGCAGTTCTCAGAGTTAAAAGCTGAGCTATGCATGCAGACTAGCAAACAAAAACTGAAAAAAGGTGCTTGGAACAAACTCGATGTATTCTCCTACATTGGTCGTCAAGCTTTCTAATATCAATCTTATCTCGGTTTTTGAAAGTTTGTTGCACGTTTTGTAATGTCTGCCAGTGAGTGTTATCCAATAACAAGGAATGAAATTCCTTGTAAGTTGGAAAGGAATCAAACGTGAATAGTAAAAGGACCAGAACGCAACTTATCATTCAAAAATCACAGCTTTTAAAACTTTAGCCCTTGAATCAGAGCAAAACTTTCTTTTTCACTTCTATTATCTTAAATTTAGTTTTGGAAGTATATCTACATAATATAATATTTAAAACTTTAGCAAAGCAAAGTTTTTGTTGATATTACTGTTCATTATTATCAGTATTATTTTTTTATTATTACTATTAATAACAATTATGTGTTGTTTTTATGACCTTGGTCAGCACAAATGGTGCATATATATAAAATACAAAGTGGATAATTCTACTTTGTCTTCGACAGAAACCTGTTATACCAGTAGATCACTTAGTATTGCTTCTCTTCTCTCCTACGTCTTCATATTATTGGTTAACATTTTAAAAGTACTAGATCAAAGAATAAATAAATATAGTTTGTCCATAAATTAAGAAAAAATAAGTCATGGGTTTTCGTTTTCTTTTTTCATTTAAAAAAAAAATACCTGTCGATCTGACATTCCAATAGGCAGATTGAAACAGTGAAGATCGCAGTATTCTCACTATGGTGTCGTTACAAATATATACTTAATTTACACTTATATACTAAGATTCAGTTTTCCAAAACAAGATTGGCAGTAATTAATCTAAAGAAAGAGATAAAGAAAATTGTTTCAGTGTAGCCTGTTCTTAGTTAATTAGTTCATCGGCGAGTTTTTGCCTTTTTGGCGGCACAAGCGTAAGAGAAATCAAGTCAGTTCCACTCTCTATTAAACGGAATGAGGATGAATTTAATTAATACAGTTTATAATGATAACAATGATAATAGTAATATTAATAATAATTACTTATTATTTTTAATACCATTACTATTGTTTTTATTCCTGAGCTATCTAAATGTTAGAAGTTAAGAACGAAAATCCTTTTAAAAACCACAGTCAAAGGAATTATATTTCCATGAGCAGTCACTGCAGTTGAATTAAACTTCAAATACTCCTCTTTGATAACTAATGATAATCAAGCAAATTAACAATTATTCCACAAACGCGCGTTGGACTAGCATTAGCTTTCAGATAGCGGACGAGGTGCGGAACACCGAGTTGGCTATCATAAGCTCATTTCCAACAAGCGTGAGAGGAATAACTATTCTACTAAATACCAAACATACACTGGATAAAAATGTCTCGAACTTTATAATTACAAAATGTTGTTTGAAGTTGGCTTTGCTTTCTATTGAACTACTCAGCCTCGTAGTTGTTCAATGTCGAAAACAACTAAACAATCTAACGTGCAATTTGGAAAGAATCTGTAACTTGTGAATATCAAAAAATTCGCACGAGGCCCGTTTACATAACTAAAATCAGCCAATAAGCATCAAGGAATAAACAACGTGGGTCAATGTTACGCTGGTCAAAAGCAGAACTAGCATATTTTTCCAACGGACTCAGAATTTGTTTGTTGTGTTAGCAAAAGGAAAGTGAGCTCTCTACCAAAACCTCTCATGTAGTCTTTGTTTCCAACCTGGAGAACCGAGAAAAAAGCAGAGCAAAATGAAGGTAAGATTTTGTTCTTCCTGGTGAAGGTATCGACCATTAAGTCGGTCAAACTTGAAGCGTCGAAAGTTGATAAATTGTGTTTAGCATGTGACTGTACACACTATATTATTTAGCTCTTGCTCAACAGTTGTTGGAGCGTTTACTCGGTGAAACTTCGAACGGTTGAGCTCTTCTAATTTGAAAATACTGCTAATTTACAAAGTCAGGTTTTCACCGACTTTTTCCTTTTTCTTGAGGACGCTTGTATAAAGTTTTAAGCGAACTTCTACAGTTTGCTTTTTGGGTTTACTTGCAGTGAAGTTTGACGTCTTCGACTTTAGCACAATGTACAAAACATGAGTATCTCTTGTTAGACCTACTTTTCAGTTTTTTTAATCAACTAAAATTTGGAAAATGCCCGGACGTTTTGGAAAGCTGAATTTTCGTCTATTCCATATTTTGTGTGTTGTGTGAAAATTTCAGTTTAGAAACCCAAGATAGTTGATGTTAAACTCGTTTCAACAAATATTATCCGAGTTGTATCATCAATAGCATTTAGCATTTACGTTCACATAATGAATAATAACTTTTTGACCTAAGTATAATAGTGGCTTGACGATGAAAAGTTGTGTGTTGATCGCTTACAATTCTCTTCCATTTCCAACAGAAACCTCCGCAAGGTCAAAACCCGCATCGTCGCCTTGAATCGAGTTACAAACCAGATTTAAAAAACGCACGACGTCGTCTCGTTCATCAACCGAGAAAGAAAAGACAAGAAAAGCGTACAACTTTTGGTTCCAAACCTGTAAGTTTTGAAATGCATACTTTTTGAGGTATACAGTAGAGGCAGAATTAGATGCGTTTCGTGGTCGAGTTGCTCTTGTTTCACTTTGTACCACAAATTGTTCAATACTGAAAATCTGACACAAGTTAGTTCCAATTCGCACTTCAAGTTTTATTTTGATGAACTTAAGCAGAATTGACATACAATTTTGATGGGACTATGTCTTCAGATGCTACCATTACAAGCGTCAAAACTTTGTTTGTTGATCAGTAAATTTACTCCACCCTCGAACTGATTTGGTGCAATGCAAGGATGGCATGTTTTGGAAATGAGAAAATAACTCGCGTCAAAAATATTGCGAATCTAAAGCTGCAGAAGACAAGAAAAAACATACTACAAGTCGTTTTTCAAGACCGTGAGAAACAACATTTATCTAGTTTTGGCGGAAAGTTTGAAAAATGTGAAAAAATTGTCACCCAAAAGTGAAATGCCGGGCAACTCTGCAAAATCAACAGAAAGAGCTAGAACTAAGACAGAATAGTTATCGTTCATCAGTTCGCATAAGAGGGTTTTTCGAAATAGCAAAACGGATGGTTCCCACGGCAAGTTTTAAGAATTTTGTTCTCAAGCCGCCGTTTACTATCATGAAAAGCCCTTAAATTGTTAGGTTCGGAATCTTGAGCAACCACAACGGCAATGTCGACGAGATGACAACAAAAATCAGTACAAGCAATAGTTTTGCACGCGACGATCAACTCGAATCGATCAAAATGGCAACTAAAAAGCGCCGCTCAAAACATATTATTGAACGGAACTTTGTTCAGTAATTATTAACTCAGCTTCACAGTTCTAACACTTTCGCATCAGAAAAATATGAAAAGGAAAGGATGATACAAAAATAAAAACGAGAAAGCAAGACAATTGGTTCAAACTAGTTGCCGACTGCCACATAGTCGTTGTCCCGCTGCTCAAGTTTCCTATTAACACGACAACGTCTGCAGAGGATCATGGGAAGGGAGGTTCCACATGTCGCATGTCGCGTCATGTCAGCATATACACAAGTTCCTCCAGGTACGAATTAGATAGGCCAGAAGTGTTAAGGGGATTTTTTTATCTTTCCGTTCTGGCCTGGGTAGCTTAAGTAGGTCCCAAGCCTCAAGATTGCAAGCCCGGCCAAGGTAATTCGAAACTCGTGTGAGCTGATGAACGATAATAGGGTCTGAGTTTGTTTTCTATTGCTTCTTATTTTGTTAATTGTGCAGCAAACTGCAGGGCTTAGCAAAATAATGCAAGCATGGAAAACTACTATAGATCAATACTACTCTTTTGCAGAGTTTGAACTGCTCTGGAAAAGTTATAGGAACAGGTCAGATAGTTATAGACATAAAAGGCAGAAAGATGTGTGGATTTGCGCGCGCGTCTTCGTTTCGAAACAAAGTTTTTCTTCGGACCACGACTACTGTCTTCCAGTCATTTCATTTGGTTTCGATTTTGGTTTTCTTAGTATTTTTACTAGATAGACCGTTTTTCCCCAAATAAATTCGGCCAAATCTGGTTCGGCAGTGTTCTTACTACTCCGTGATCCTTTTTGATACATGTACTAACTAAGTATGTGGAACTACTTTTACAGTTATTTCACATGCTTAATAAATATATATACCATTTAACGGAAGGACGTACCAAATATATAGATAATTAAGTAAATCTGTGGAATAGTAAGGACTGTACATATAGCCATCTTAGAAGTATGTACTAATATAGGTTTGTAGTATTTCGGACTTTGAATCGACTGCTGGGCGTTTTCGGGCTCATTACTTGTGTTTTAGCGGCATTTTCGGGGCCGTGCTATAACTATTGATTAACTACAGTAACGCACCAGCTTGGGGTCAATTTTATGAAGTATTGCACTTCCAATTTACTAGCTTAGCTGATGCTCTTCTAGATCTAGAACAATAGTTAAAAATATTGGTCCTTGTTGTGCCTCCAGATAGTTCAGAATTGTCTCAGAGGTATTTTTGTATTTTTTTTTTAAAATTATTTTTCAGTTCTGAACTTGATATGCTAAGTAGGCCGGTCCTCTGGGTTCTTTGATTAATTAGTTAGGCAAGTGAAAACTTACTGGATACTTGGAAAATACCTTTCCTCATTTATACATTGACCTTAAATTGTTGTTAATGCGCGTGTAGTGTGCTAGTGCCTTGTTGGCAATTTCGGGCCCATGTTTTCGTTATAAGAGTATATTTCGTGGACTCGATCTTTACGTTGCCTTTTCTTAAACCTTTTTTAAGATTGTTACTGGGATTAAGGTTTATTCTAGGGCTGAAGATTTGAATAATTAGACAGTAGCAAAATATCTCGCTGCATATACATTGACCTTAAATTGGTTTGTATGCGGACATATTTTGCTAGTGTTATGTATCGGCAATTTCGGGCACGTTTTGGTTTGGCACTTTCGGGCAATTAAAGTTTTTCTAATGCAGTTTTTGCTTGATCCATTTCCTTGTGGGGGCTAAATGATGTTGAATTAATGAGCTCAAATGAGTAATGACTTTTAGCCCTCGCAAAGGAATACATCTAGCAAAAATTTGCATTGAAGTCGGCTGTAATCTGAATTGTCACTTTTCGGGTCGTTCTTATTTGGAAGTTTCGAAGCTGCTCTGATTTGGCGCTTTCGGGGCCATACTGATTTGGCGCTTTCGGGACAAGTGTGTTTGGCGCTTTCGGGGCCATTCAACTTTGCACTTTCGGGGCCATTCTTATTTGGTACTTTCGGGGCCATTCTTATTTGGTACTTTCGGGACCATTCTTATTTGGCACTTTCGGGGCCATTCTTATTTGGTACTTTCGGGACCATTCTTATTTGGCACTTTCGGGGCCATTCTATCTTGACAATTTCGGGGCCATTCTTTCTTGGCACTTTCGGGGCCATTCTTTCTTGGCACTTTCGGGGCCATTCTTTCTTGGCACTTTCGGGCCCATTCTTTCTTGGCACTTTGGGGCCCATTCTTTCTTGGCACTTTCGGGCCCATTTTTTCTTGGCATTTTCGGGGCCATTCTTTCTTGGCACTTTCGGGGCCATTCTTTCTTGGCACTTTCGGGCCATTCTTATTTGACACTTTCGGGCCATTGTTATTTAGCGCTACCGGGAAAATTCTAGTTTTGAGCCTTCGAGCTGTATTGGATGTTAATAGCTTTCTTGCGGCAGATTAGACTTAGTTTAACTTGTAAGGATGTTAGCTTTGGGGCAGTTTCGGGTCCAATAATGTGTCGGCCGAACTAAATAGGCTATAATAGACGTGATTGGCAAATAGCATTTGTGACTTCTCGGGTCACTGATATTCAGGAGAAATCAAGTAGCTGGTACTTGATGAGTATAGTTTTTGTGACATTTCGGGTCACTGATGTTAATGAGAAATCGAGTCGCTAGGACTCGATTAGGGACTTGATTAGGTCTAAAAGTCGCTAGGACACCAAGTCTAGGATTAGGTCAAGGCCCCCAACATTTTTGAGATGTTATGGTCGGCAGCAAGCACGGTGTTGTAGCTGTGCTTGGCGGGTTCAATTCCCGCACATCTCTTCAAAGGGGGATTCTTCTCCAGCTGCAGTTTGGCTTTAAATAATTTGCCTCTTCATTATTCGCTAATTCGCGTTTATATGCCAATAGTTCGGGCAGAGTTTATTAACTTGGCGGACCTGAAAAATTTAATACTGTATAATATCAAATAAAACAGCTAAAACTGAAACAAAACAAAGAAAACTTAAGATTAAAAACAAAAAAGTCTGGAAAACCTAATGCGCGTTCGTCTACATTTTAACCTCGTTGTGGAGCCTGCTGTTGGTGTACCATATTTGGTCGTCCGCGAGTGAACATTTCGGGTCACTGATTTTAATGAGAAATCGAGTCACTAGGACTCAATTGGGGACTTGATTAGGTCTAAAAGTCGCTAGGACACTAAGTGTAGGATTAGGTTAAGGACCCCAACATTTTTGAGTTGTTATGGTCGGCAGCGAGCACGGTGTTATAGCTGTGCTTGGCGGGTTCAACTCCCGCACATCTCTTCAAAGGGGGATTCTTCTCAAGCTGCAGTTTGGCTTTAAATAATTTTCCTCTTCATTATTCGCTAACTCGCGTTTATGTGCTAATAGTTCGGGCAGAGTTTATTAACTTGGCGGACCTCAAAAATTTAATACTGTATAATATCAAATAAAACAGCTAAAACTGAAACAAAACAAAGAAAACTTGAAATTAAAAACAAAGGAGTCTGGAAAACCTAATGCGAGTTCGTCTACATTTTAGCGTCATTGTGGAGCCTGCTGTTGGTGTACCATATTTGGTCGTCCGCGAGTGAACATTTCGGGTCACTGATTTTAATGAGAAATCGAGTCGCTAGGACTCAATTGGGGACTCGATTAGGTCTAAAAGTCGCTAGGACACTAAATGTAGGATTAGGTTAAGGACCCCAACATTTTTGAGATGTTATGGTCGGCAGCGAGCACGGTGTTATAGCTGTGCTTGGCGGGTTCAATTCCGCACATCTCTTCAAAGGGGGATTCTTCTCAAGCTGCAATTTTGTTTTTTAAAATAATTTTCCTCTTCATTATTCGCTCAATCATGTTTATATGCTAACAGTTCGGGCATAATTTATTTTAACTGTATACTGTCTAATAGCAAATAAAATGGCTAAAACTGAAATAAAAACAAAGAAAACTTGAGATTAAACAAAGGTGTCTGGAGTTCGTCTACATTTTAGCGTCGTTGTGGAGCCTGATGTTGGTGTACCATATTTGGTCGTCCGCGAGTGAACGTTTCTCTTCAAGAAGAACAAAGCCAAAGCCATGCTAGTTTTAGATTCGAAAAGCAGTAAATAATTTTTTTTTACATTCTGTTCACACCAAACTGCAGAAACCGATACCCTAACACTTCAATTAAGATAAAATGTCCATAGTTATCAGCGGAGGCCAATAGAAACATCGCACTTACAACATAGCCCATATTTTCCTTATATTCTGAAATCTGCGAAGTGACGATCCACGGTAGAAATCTCGGAGTAATTTTTCAGTTATGTTCCGTAGATTCTGTGCGAAAACTTTACTAGGAATCTGTAGTAATTTAACATTTTACGCCTCAGAGGTTAAAAACTGGCCATTGGGATTTTTCAAGGAATTTTCATGGTTATTTCTTGTTACCTAATCCATCGATCTATTTTCCTTTTGCATTTTTTTTGCAAAAAAATACTGAAATGGTCAAGTTTAAAAAGCGGTTATTGTTCTCAGCGTTAAAACCATCCCTCTGTGGTATTGTTCGCCGTTAGGGCACTTCTGTCGATGTCTGTTACACTCCTTCTTTGCACGATTCATTTCTCACTTGAATGCACCTCCTCAAGAGATCGTTTATGGTAGGTTCGAGATAGTGTAAGCACCTCATTGAGCACTCGAGTGATTTTTGCTTGTGGTCAATATGTTAATTGCCATTGTTTGTATTTTTTCCATAAGCTATTATAACGTGTGTTTAACACTTCTTAGTTGAGGCTTCTTTTCCTTTTGGAGTGAGGGGGAATAAGTCACAACTGTGCTATCTCACGCAGACCTGGCTGTACTGGGCGTTCTCTGAAAGGTTTGTTCTTTTAGTGATTGAAGGCGACCTTATAGACGCACCAAAAGATTCTAAATCTTACAAGTTTAGTTAAAGCTGGCAATGTGGATAGCAAGTCTGAATTTAAGTCATTCTGAGCACTTGGAGAACTTTGTTTGTACTGCTTCCATACTGTTTTTCAATGAAGTTTCCAATCGATGTTTTGCTACTGTTCTTGACCACTATCTGCCATTTTACAATTATATAGTTTACTTTAGTTCCTTCATCTCTGAAAATGATTGTAAACAATTTCAACATTATAGTAATTTGTTTTCATTTTTCGAGTTGTTTGTTTTCAGTTCTTCGGCAAGTGGTTATATCACAATTTTGTATCGTGTACATGCCATTATCGACAGATATCATTGTAAGCTAGAAACAAAACCTATTTTTTTCTTTCCGTTGCGTTGTTCTTGCCACTCGTGGCGCCGAATTTGACACTGACTAGCTATAATTTATAGCTAGTATAGTATAAAGGGTAGGTTCTCTTCTAGTATCTCTGCAGAAAGTGACTTGCCACAAGTATCTGTTGCTAGTGACCTACAAGTACTTATGCATTAATTGTTAATTACAAACTTATGGCTGATCAGCCGCCATGTTGAAAGTCTCAGTCGCTGGCGACAAGGTAACAGTATCTCTGTTTTTGACTTTTAATTTCAAAGACAACAACGAGTAAAGCGATAGGTGAAGTACGGGATGCTTAAGTATTTGTGATTTCAAAGAGACTTCCAGAAACATGCTTACGGCCAACAATTGTCAGATATGAAGGACAGAATCATAGTTTAGTGTGTAAGGTGGTTCCACCGAAATGACAGACTCTGTTGCCGGTGAATAATTGACATTCTGGAGAGCACGAAAGTAGATTCTACACATGAGGAAAACGACATATTATGAGCTTTATTCATCCTCTCGGCATAGCAATTGCCCAGAGCAACAAATCACCCCGAAGAGTTGTGCCTGTGACAAACAGTTCAGGAGGTTTTGAAAAATTAAAAGAAGAGAGGTGCTTGGATCCATCGAGTGCGTTATGGAAATTTTTTATGACTGCTGTTTACTGCGGATGCTTTTTTTGCTTTGGGACCACAATGGCGATACTTGGGCCAACTCTGATAGAACTTGGACGAATTGTTCACCGAGGACTAAACCAAATGAGTTGGCTGTTTTTCACGCAAGCATCCTATGCTTTGTTTGGAGCCAGTTTTGCTGGAATTGTCATCGACAGGTTGGTGTGGACTTGAAATCATTTGCTTGGTATACAGAAGTAGGTAATCATATATATACAAAAGAATTTGTATTATCAAAGCTTTTTTAAGTTCGTTTCTAGCAATACAGGATATTTAGCGATAAAACAGGTAATGCCATTTCCGTCAATGAAGTCGCACCAAACCAGTTTTGTTTCTATATAACGAAATGAATGAAATTCAGTTTATTAGATATACGAGAAAACTGAAAAGGTTGACGTTACAATCTCACGTAGCTCGGTTTAAAGCCATTTATATTACATCGATCATAAATCACAGCAATTTCAGTTTCGTATGACTTTGTAAACGGACTACTTCCGGTTCAGCATTGCTTAACGAATTGTGGCTGTCATGTGTCATAATTCGGCAGACCCAAACGAGTTTCGTTTGGAATGATTTGCTTATATTCAGATTCAAGGGATTTTCGGGCACAATCGGCGTAGTGAAATGACTGTTGGGTTTGGTCATTTGTGGCGTTTCTGGAAGAGAAATATTCGAAAAATAATTCTGGAATGCCTTAAAGACAGTCGGTTTTGTCTGAATATTCAGTATATACCTTATTATTTCTAAATCTAATCATATTCGGAAGCTCCCAAACGAAGCAACCTCGGAAGACAGGCGAGCCTCTAAATATTCGATAAAACCCACGATCAGACAATGATACGTTTCAGAGGCAAGCTCTACAAACTTATGGAACGTCAAACGATGTTGTTGTAACTGATTGTCATGCTATCGCCAATCAGTTTCTAAACACTTGGGAGATAGGTTTACCTCGGTGTAACAGAGTTGACTAACGTCTGCACATTGGTCAACTAGTGCCGAGTGCAGGCCCCTTTCTCCGAACCCTCCACCTGCCCTACGAGCTATTTCCTCTGTCAACCGTCCCATTTTATGCACATTCCTTTCCGGATCGTCATCATGTTTATCTTTAAAACCCATCGTCAGAAGGAAAGCAAAAAGTTACGAAATAGATTACAAATTTTACGAGTTCTCGACTTTAAAGCAATATTTAACGTTGTGTATCACAGTATGAGCCTTGATTGCTCGTTCTTTCGCCGAGTTGGGATGTGGTGCTTACTTACACTCGTAGTCTAGAAAGTTTACTTCAATTAATTGATGTGAACTGATACGTCATTAACGTGCTCGATGTCTGGTTAACGTGAGGTATATTGACCTGAAATGTTTGATTTAACTCCCATAACTAAAGCATATTTTCCAATCTATGAGTAGAAGAGTACAATGTATCAATATTTGTTGGAGCGATTTGTCACCTTCACCACTAGTGAACCCAGTCTGACTTAAGACGTCTTGTTGACGTCAGGCTTATTGTCCTGAAATATTTAACTCCCATAATTGAAGCATGTTTTCCAATCTATGTGTAGAATAGTTAACATTGTCAGTATTGTGCGAGCAATTATCGGGTTTACTCGGTGTAAGAACCCTATAACTGACGTCACAGGGTTCATTGAGAGGTGCGCAAATGATGTCACAGTGTGAGCAATGAAGACTCGTTCTACCTTCGAGGATTGTCGGTACGGTGCAAACTTACACTTATACTCCACAAAATTTACTTCAATGATGGAGATGAATTGACGTCATTAACGTGATCGACGTCTGGTTAACGTCAGGTGTTTTGACCTGAAACATCCATAATTTAACTCCCATAACTACAGCATATTTTCCAATCTATGAGTAGAAGAGTTCAACGTATCAATATTGTGGGGGCGATTTATCGCCTTCACCACTAGTGAACCCAGTCTGACGTTAGTCAGATGCGTGACGTCAGTCGTATGGGTGACGTCAGGCATGGGTTCTTACACCGAGGTAGAGCCAGATTATCACTCTTCACCACTGGTAAGCCCAGTTAGTTAGGCTATGTGGCGTCAGTGGGGGGTTCTTACACCGAGGTAAACCCTAGGAGGTCTCGTAGGAGGGAAAGACTGAGAAAATATCGAGAAAAATGACGCGACAGGAGGTTTAAAAGAAATATGAAATAGATTTTTTCGAAGTATTATGTGGTAAAAACACGGCATCAGTACTGCCCCTACTAAATCTTTTAGACCTTCGAGTTGCAAAAAGTGTCTACCAATTTCGTTCGCAACTGAGATAAACAAACCTTTCAACTCTTTTTATTCTGCCAATAAAATAATGTCCACTCATACAGTACAAGGTAGGCTTCCTAAAACAGTCTATATAAATCTCGATTTAGAACCAACATGGGGAAGCCGACGATTAGCGCTATGGCAGCAAATATCCGGCAAAATTCTTCCTACTTCCCCAAAGAACTAAATACTATCTAAAGTTAGTAGTAACATTTAACGCTACAGATTTTAGGAGGTGAATTGTTAATGTCATGGAAAACATCTTCTTACTTGTGATTGTTCCCGGTAACCAGCTTGAAATGAAATACTGTCCGATAACGTGTTTGGTGTGGCCGGTCAGTTTACAGACAAATTAGTGGATAATACAAGGTCAATAGGCCAATCACATCTGAGGAAATTGATATTTTTGTGAAAAAGAAATAGTATTACAAATTCGAGAGTTTGAACAAAAATATTTAGGAAGGATTCATGCGTTAGGCTGCTGATGTCTTTTCAACTCGGTGTTTCACGGCAGATCGAAAATGGAATGGTCGATTCTCTTTTCGCCATAGGCAATGATTGTTAAGAAAAATGAACCGCCTGCTGGTTGCAACAAAGTTAGTCACCAATCACTATTCAGTATATTGACGCACACAGCAGGTGGAATTAACAGGTATCGATTTGCAGCGATGGTTGTGAAACTTCACAAATTTTATATCCCACGTGTATTATGTTGACTAAACATTTGGTTTCAAGCTGCTCCTAAAACAAAACATTAGGCAAATGAACAAACACTTACAAGCTGGATATTGGGATATCAAATACAACTTTATATAACTGATCAATACGTTGAAAGGAGGAGGGAAGACATTGTAATTGCTCCTCAAGAGAAGGCGGAGTTTTAAATTGCCGGCGTGAAATAAGTCTGCCTCTCTTACTTAAAGCTGCATCTCACTGGAAATTTTATACAATTTTACAATCCACCAAACGCTCCTTTTTTTATAAACACGTCACCGAGTTGATCTTGTTGAGGACAACAATCTTCTTGCTCGATTTTCCGTTCCAGGAACCTTTTCATTTAGGATTGAGTTACTACCGCTCAGAAGTCAAAGAAATCGGCGTGTCACTAGAACTCTGACGATCATCTGCTGTTTTCGTACATCTTATGCAACAGGATATAGGGGTGTACAGTAACACCAGAGAAATACTGAACTTATATTTGTACAACATACGTATTTGAAAAACACTTCAGATACACAAATACTGGGATAATCAGTTGCACCATCGATATTCTTCATCTTGTTATATGTTCTTCTATAACCGATTCGCGGATGTAGTACAACCACCAGAACTGTAATAGCATTACTGGTGTTAATTAAACAAAAAGCACTACCTCTTTCTTTTGATAAGTCAAACGGTATTACAGCAACTGACTTTGCTATTGCTGCAAGTTTATTAAGGCTGAGGAGCTCGCCACTTTATTTTATGGAGTGCAAGGACTGACAGAATATCAAGGAAACTAAACTAATTTTAAAGGAAATAGAAAAAATTCTCGGCTTTTGGGAGATCATCAACGTCTACCGTATTCAGGTTAAATGGACAGGCTGATATTGCTTTGAAGAATGTAACGCTTTGCTTGTTATGATCAAATCTTCCAGTGCCGGACACCTCGATTACTTGCACTAAAGGAAAACAATTTTCACTTCATTAGACAAACTTTCAGTATTCGTTTTAAGTACCCTGAAAAAGATCATTCGATAGTTTCGTTTGGCAATGCTGCGTCAGAATATATTCCCAGTCGTATGGATGCTTGTAAGAAACTTTTACACCAACAGTGACAGTAAGGAATCAACGACATCAGAGTGCGTCCAATCTGGCTTGGCTCACTTCCTCTATTTCTCGACGTTTTTCCTGTTCGGTATGTCTGTAGGAATGGCTGGCCCTACGCTGGCGGACTATCTGATTTCGTTTTTTGAAGGCATAGACGTCATCGATGCACTCAGTTGGCTTTTGTTCACCCAGGCTATGACAAGATTCGTCGGGGCAATTTTTGCTGGCTTTCTAGCAGACAGGTAACCAAATATGTACCTACTAATGTACTTAGGTGTCAAGTCAAACATCTCGCATTGGGTCATACATTCTGCCTTAACATTTTCCATTCCATAAAGTTGTGTAATGTGCTTTGTCGATGCTCTATGTCATGGCCAGGTACAGCTAGCTTGTTCCTTTCTTCGACCTAACTTGATATGTGTCATGCATCTTTCAAACTTTTTTCTCAGGATGTAAATTTACCAACATACCTTTTTTAGAGAATTCGTGTAGCTTTATCGTGGTGCGATGTTGTGGCTTGTGCGTAGTTACCCACCATGGAGCCACTTCATCTTTTTGTAGCTTACTTTACACACTCCGCAACCATTTTAGTGGTGGTTCACTTGAGAGTAGAAAGACACTTTTGACAATTGATTTTCATTACATGTGAAAAGTATTTTGACTATTAAAGCTCTTGAAAAAGCCCCAGTCAGTTAGCCTTACCATCTATTTGCGAACTGTGTCGGCTTCTGTTGTCCTCTTGTACCATTGTCTTATGTAGGTGACAATGATCTTCTTCTCTCGTAAGGTAACTTATACAATTAACGTCTGATTGGTTGAAAGTTTTTCATCGCAGATATGCTTACCTAAATCTTCAAACATCCACCATTCGGATAAGGTGGCGGAAAGGCCTTGACATAAAGAGATGCCGAACATTCACAGCTAAAGAATATCTAACTATATATATATATTAATCTAGTATTAAATTTCAATTTTATAATTGTTACTTTTTTCTATAGCGCATAATGAACGTATTTCTAAACCTTTTAGTTTTGGCGCGTGGTATTGTAAACTTGCGCGTATTCCAAAGATTGTATCTTTCGTTGTCGTTTCTCGTTGGCAGTAAGCCAGATATCATATGCTGGCCATCGCTCTCTACAACTTGTTTAAACAGAGTCCTACAAAGTTCCCCGCGTCTATGAAAAAGTGTTTTTAAGCTCGCATCTTCTACAGCCTTACTATACCAGACCTCTGGGAATAGATTCCTTAAGACTCTCCAGAACTCTCTCTATTAATTTGGTCAGACAAATAGGCTGGCAAGCTAGGAAGGAAAGCTTGGCATGGATATTCTAGGGCGGAACGAATGCATGCGCAATAAAACTGAATTAGAGACGTGCGGTCTATGCCAGCGCGTTTAAGTTGTTTAAGTAAGAAAATACGTTGAGATGCTTTCGCAGTAATATTATCGACATGATCGTTCCATTTAAGGTCGTTTCCTAACGGTAACTCCTAATGTCTTGGCTGATTTCACAATTTCAAAAACTTCACCACTTGCCTGACACTCGTTTCTTGGGTAAAATTTCTCCCGTGAATCCCACGTACATAACTGCAACACTCGCAGTTGCTCTAGTTTACACATGATTAAAATACCTTCCATTATTAGGTACAGCTGTAACTGCAATGTGATGTTGTTGGTGGCGCTGTTGTTGAACGGCGTGTTCCTTTCTCTTATCCCCATCTGCCGCACACTGTGGCTTCTTATTATAACCACTGCTGCGGCCGGGTTTTGCGTCGGCGTGCTGGACACTGGGGCGAATGTTCAACTGTTAACATTGCACGGGAGAGAGGTAACATCGTCCCACGTATCTATTGTTTTATTTTATTTTATTTAAGACAAAGAATTTTTGAATCCTTTCTTTACTGTTTGTTTTGAAACAGATTGTCCAATCAATGTATTCTCCCTAATTAATTTTTTTAGAACTTCGCTTGCCTCTAGTAGGAGTGATTTTCAGCCCTCAGAGGAATTTATCTGTGGAATGAACTTGTTTTAAGACCCTTTGTAGGTGCCTAATTAGATGGTGAAACTTTAAATGGGTACTTTTGATTATCCACCATGCATCTTGATCAAAAATGTACGTTCTTGTTACTCTCATTTTATGCTTGCGCTCGTCACATTGAATGGCAATCATGGTAGAACTTAACGGTGTTTAGAAACTCAATCGTTTAAGTTGAGCAGTGTTTCTCGTGTCACTTTTTAATTTTTCTGCCAACTGGTGAGTAGAAGGGAAACTTGAAGCTGGGTTATGATGTATATTTGATCCTACAATATACGAATATCCGTTAATAAGTGACATTTGGAGGACCTTATACAGCATTGGAATGTTTCGTAATAGCTGCGCATGCGCATCTGTAAAGCCTAGTTCACATGCGCCGCAGACATGCCTGCGATAGCACGCAGAGTGCGTCCCAGGTAGTATCGCAGACAAGCTCCAGGTATGTCGCAGACAAGCCTCGGGTGTGTCGGAAGATCTCAAATCATCTCAGAGAAGCCGAAAGCATCGCCGACAGACTGGGAGAGTTGAACTCAACTCAACTTTCCCGGTCTGTTTGCGACAATGATTGGAACAACTTGCAATGTCGGCGGCATGTCTGCGACAGACGTTCATATATGTCGGAGGTTGTCGCCGGCAGCAACGGCAACCTTGTCGGAGGCACGACGCAGGCAGGTCTGCGGTATATGTAAACTAGGATTTACGCTTTTGTCGCGAGGCTGTCAATTTTTAGTCGTAGCTGAAATTGTCCAGCAGGATTTCACCTTTCTAAAAAATCTAAAGAATTTATTTAAAGTCAACTAAAGTCAAAATTGTTAAATTATATAAAGTAAAATGGATTTTTTTAAAAACGTTGTCTTTGACTGAAAGTATGGTTGTTAAAAATTCCCAACGTTTCGGTCGATAACTTCGGTCTTCTTCAGTGGAATGAAAATAAATCTCGATAACTTCGATTAAAATGCAAAAAAAGGGAATTACAATGACTTGGCATTGTCTCTAACACAAAGGCAATTATATATGGCTGGGATTGACATACGATCGTTTCCCGCGTTATTGCCCCCCATGGAATACCATGCTTCGAGTAACAGCCTTTTGTGGTATGTGTTTTCACTGAGTTGTGACGATCTTAGCATTTTTTGAAATCTATACAATGTAGTCATGTCCGTGAGCTTGTTGTGCTGAGTGTTCGTTGAAGTTTATCGTCGCTCCTTAATGTTCAGCTAATTTGTTGAAAAATACTTTGTAATTGCAGCTCACCTTTTACTTTTTATTCACTTAACAGGTGTCGCCGTATTTACAGGTTAGTAAAGAAGTCGGCTGTACATCGGTATAAGAACCCACGACTGACGTCTTCTATCTGACTAAAGCCTCGTTCACAAATGTCGCAGACATGCCTGCGACGTTCCTCTGAGTAGGTCGCAGTTGCTGCCGGCGCTACCCTCCAGCACATGTGAACGTCTATCGCAGACATGCCACCGACATTGCAGGTTGCCCCAATCGTTGTCGCCGACTGACCAGGAGAGTTGAGCTCAGCTACGTCAGATGTTCACATATGTTGCAGACATGCCTGCGACGTGCCTCCGACAAGGTCGCCGTTGCTACCGGCGATACCCTCCAGCATATCTGAACGCCTGTCGCAAACATGCAACCGACATTGCAGGTTGTCTCAATCATTGTCGCCGACTGACCGAGAGAGTTGAGCTCAGTGGGAACAGACGTTCACATATGCCGGAGGGCATCACCGGCGCCGTTGTCGGATGAACGTCACAGCCTTAAGTCGGACAGCGTTCACCAGCAGTAAAGGGCGATAATCGCCCTCTCATTATTTACAGGTTGCGCTCTCCTACTCATATATTGGAAAATTTGCTTTAGTTATGGGAGTTAATCAAACACTTCGGGAAAATATACTTAACGTTAACCAGACGTTGAGCACGCTAATGACGTCGTTCACCTCCCATAATTGTAGTAAATTTTGTGAAGTATGACTGTGAGTAGGCAACGTGTTGAAAAAGCCCTGTGATAAAACAAGCAATCGTGATGACACACGTTGACATCATCTGCGCATCTCTCAGACTTCGCTGTGAACCCTATGGCAGCAGTCGTGAGGTTCCTACACCGAGGGTTAACTCAACAGGGCGCACTACATTCGTTCAGTTCCATTTTGTTCTTTAGAAGATATGGTGCAATCTTGTGCTCACATTTATCATTAACAAATACTCTATCAGTTAAACAAAAGCTATTGATTATCAGATAAAGCTTCTAAGAAAAGTTTAAGAAACTTTTATATGAGAAATTTAAGCATGTTTCGCGTCGAATAAAGCAATATTGTTGGTGTTGTTGTATTGCAGGCGCTGTACTTTTCCTACGGATTTGGAGCATTTGTGAGCCCGCTGATAGCAGAACCCTTCCTCAGCGGCCAGCCTCATCCAGACATCGGACTGCCAGCTAGAAGGTCGAGTCCGCAGGTCCATGAAGCAGGAACTAAACATGGATTGGTTCACAAACCCACTGTAAAACTTCCTACGTCACCTGACACAGGAGTGGATTTTGAGAAGAGTGAAGTACAGTTCGCCTACTGGATTATTGCCATGTCTCACGTAAGCGAACAGACACAATTTTGTTGACAAATCCTAATTTGCATCATTTTACTATTCCTCGCAGATTTCAGATTTATTGATATTTGATTTCATTACAAGTTGGTTATATTCTATTGGCCTGCAAGTAGTTATAACTAGTTATAACTATTCATAAATGTATTTTACAAACTTTTATACTGGTAATAAACCGGAGATTCTTCAGTTGGGACATATAGAATGATGAAAAATAAGAACTTTGGAGTCCCGTGCAAAATTCATCATCACGGAACCATTAGATCGCAAAAATCTCAAGTGCTCTTTCGTCGTGTGGCTACCCCGCCTGGGCCATCACAACCGCTGTTACGCCATCTCGCCGCACCAAAGCAAAACACATGGCAAATGCCCAGGGAGATGAGACCCACAGGGGCCGTCAACACGTCGTGTTGCCGTACTACAGTGGCTTGTCCGAGAAGCTCCAGTGTGTATTCCAGAACCACGATATACAAGTATATATCGTCCCCACCGCACCCTTCGCCAAGGTCTTGTAAGACCTAAAAACATGCTCCCGCCTGGAAATCAATGTGGAGTCATCTATAACATCAATTGTGGAGGCTGCGACGCAACATACATCGGGGAAACCGGCAGACGTCTCAGCACTCGGGTAACCGAGCACAGAAAATCGGTTGAAGCGTCTGATCGCAAGTCGGCGATCTCCGACCATGTTAGGGACACCGGCCACCCCATTGAATGGGATAGTGCTAAGATTATAGGGCGGGATGAAGATCTCCTGTGTCGAAAGATCAGGGAAGCGATTCTGATACACCAACGGAGCCCGGGGATGAATCGTGACCGGGGATATCAGCTCTCCCCGGTCTACCAAGTGCTGTTCGGCCACTCAACTTCACATCGAGGCCGAGCAGCGAGCTCCACTACTCCTTGACAAAGGGCTCTGGATGGAGCCTGAAAGCTTGGACTTTCTAATTTTATAAGTTGGATAAAACGAATAACCCTCTTTTCATCATATTATACTGGTTTTAATTTAACTGCTTTGATCGATTATATATTTGCACTGCTGAGTGCTAGAACTAATCTGCTAACAAGTGGGCAGTGAGCTATAGAAGTTCTATGTTGTTATTATACGATTTTTGCTACACCTAATTGCATTTTGTTTCAAAATTCCTTTTTCATAAGCCATTTTGTCAATTATTCAAAATATTTGAAAGCTGTGCACAGTTGATCAAAAAGCAAAACAAAAAACAAAACAATAAAAAACAAAAAAAAGGAATTATTATAAAGGGAGATACACTAATGTGCCTGCTTTTCAAGTAGTATAGGTATTAAAATCTTAGCCCACAAAACTGTGACCAGCAATAACTTATATCCACCGTAGGTTTTTCACGGTTTGTGGTCAGCAATAGCTAGTCAAATCTCTACATGGTCAGCGGGCTATGTTACAAAACTTTTCATGTCGTACAATTTAAGGAATTTCTAATTTTCGTAGCAAAATGGAAAAAAAAAGAATATCAAAACTTTTGACTACTGTCATTGTGCGGTTTAGCTTATTTTCCTCACTGACAGATCCCCGTGGTGTTGGGTCTGGCATATCTTGTCATTTCTGACAAGTGGGAGCAGTACAAACGAAGGAGAGCAGTCGAGAATGAAGAGCGTCTCGCGAGAGAACAAGACGGACAACACTCAAGTGGATTAGGTCTGATATTGCTCTTTCTGTCTATATGGACCGACCGATTGATCGACACTGTTGCTGATAGGCAGAGCAGAGTATTATGGCAAAAAACTATGATAAAATAATTATAATCACAGGATGTTATGGAAAACTTAGTGAGTGGGAGAGCGGCGCTGTTTGGCCTTCATTTCAATCTCGTTCCCAGTGTCTTCTCTTTCGTGAGAGAAAAACTCTGGTTGGATCTGGTCACGTGGCACCCAGATTCTGGGTGGTAACAAATAAATAAAACGTGGAAGATGCGCTTAAGTTTGAATTTTGTTCTTTTTAGACTAGTGTAGAGAGGAAAAGATTTTACTTTCATTAAAACAAAAGCACTAGTACGTATGTTTAATTTCGGTTACCACCCAGAATCTGGGTGCCACGTGACCAGTCCCAAGCAGGGCTTTTCTCTCGGGAGAGTAAAGAGCCTGGGTACGAGGTTGCCTTCATTTAGCCTTTTGGACATCACTTTTTTAAGTCTGATCGATTACTGAAGCTTCTTCACCAACTGTAGTGCAATCTTTGGCAAAAATTGGGTGGCGTCAGCATTCATAGTGATTGAATAAACAATTAATGGCTAAATCTTGTTTTGGAACATCTGTTTCGATATCATATCTAACTAGTTATAAGATAACTATTAGTTCATTGAATTAGTCAACAAATAGTTGTCAATACAAATTAGCAATCCTTAACCGGTTTTACATTTTTCCTCCACCATCCTCTCCCTTCTATACCTCCCTTTTTCCTTTGTGCTATTCAAAAACAGCCCATGGCTGCAGCCTAAGACTGAATAAATATCAAACGGTCCCCCCTTAAATGCTCGCTGAAACCCAAAATCCTTTGCAAGGTAAACGATACTTCAACTTGTACATAACGATTTCGCTCCAATATTCCCACTTTCGACTGCGTTGTGATTAAATCAATTTTCAAGCCCAATGCACTTTAAAAAAATAAGGGCGAAAACATATATGATGGTGTTAACACTAAACCTGTGGAACTTTCTTGTTAAGAAGAAGCAATTGTTTTTAAGCATGGAATGACGCCAAACTCTGACGCTTGTTTCAAGCATGTTACAACTGAGAATTGAAAAGTCGTTGTTGATGTCAGCTTTTATTATTTACAGTTATTGTACTTAGAAAAAATATTTCTCGTTGGTGACCCTTCAGATGTCCAAATAAGAGAGAAAGACGAACAGGAGAAATCTTACAAGCCGGCAAGTCCGTGGTCAAGTCCACACCGGACACAGATCATCTGTGTGACAGCTTGGACTGCTTTATTGGTGTTCCTCTATGATGGGATGCAAGTGAGAAACTAACATTTATTTCAGTCCTGTTTCGTATTCGTAGTTGCCGCTGATAACAATGACTACAGACTCGTATTTATAGCGATGTTAACACACTCATGAGTATATACTTATACAGATATGAGCTATTTACAACTCTGTGTATCGTTCTTGCTGGTATTTATGTATATTCAACACCAAGTCGAGGTTAACGCTGCATAAACGAGTCTATGGTCCTTGCATTGAGCGATAACTGGGGAAGTACGAAACTAGACTATTGAGCCAGCATCAGATTTTTCTACAACAAACTTGACAAAACACAAAATACTCTAAGATCTAGCAAACATGATAATTGACAACCCTGTATTTGACGTCCTGTTGCCCAGGGTAGGGTGTTTAGTTCAAAGGAGTCGTTTGTCCGGTTTGTGTACGTTTACTAACCGGCCTGTTTGTCCCCCAGGGGTCGTATGGCGGGTATGTGTACACCTATGCTGTCAAGAGTGATGTACAAATGTCAACAGCCGAAGGGGCATTTCTCACTTCTGTGTTCTGGGTGAGTTAATCTTTGATCTAAAAGTACCCTTACTTAAGTTTAACTTGGCGGTTTATACATCTAAATCTTTACCTTTACTCTATCTACCATTCTACCTATCTATCATTCTACCTATCTATCATTCTACCTATCTATCATTCCACCTATCTATCATTCTATCTATCTATCAATCTATCTATCAATCTATCTATCTATCTATCTATCTATCTATCTATCTATCTATCTATCTATCTATCTATCTATCTTTCTTTCTTTCTTTCTTTCTTTCTTTCTTTCTTTCTTTCTTTCTTTCTTTCTTTCTTTCTTTTTTCTTTCTTTTATCAAGTGTTTTAGCACTAACTTAACAAGAGTCACAAACGACTTGTATTCTAGAACGTAGAGCGGTAGTGTTAATGAGGTTGAAGCTAGGGACTTGAAAGTTGCTGTCCAATTGACATCAATGCAGTAAGATTAAAGAAACTATTCGGAAAGAAAGTATACCAAAGTAAAAACTGAAACTGCTTAAAGACGAAAGGAGGTGTTTTATCCAAACGAATTGTGTATTTTAGTACTTCACAAGAGTCACAAATGGTTTGTACTCTAGAAAGTAGAGCGATAGTTAAGATCAATGTGGCTGTGATATCACGGCTGGCTCTAATGCAGTCCCAACGTTTCAAAAGAACTTCTGCTTACCTTCAGGGATCGCTGGCTCTTGGCCGACTTATCTCCATTCCTGTTGCTTTCTGCTTGGCTCCGGCAGTTATGTTAATCGTTGACTTGGTAAGTTCTTCTTCCCGTTTCCTCAAAACTTTGTTGAAAAGGCAGAGTTAAAATAGTGCAGATGCGAGATTGTACTTAGTACTGAGTTTTACACTTCAAGGTGGTAAAATGAAAAGTAACGAATTCGTTTTTTTGATGTACAAAGTTGACAATGTACAACTGGAGTGCCCGATCCGTGAGTTAATGTGCTAATGCTCAAACCTGCACCGCCTGTATCTGTCGACTTATTAACAAGTAGGGTTAGGGTTGAGTTGAATCTGAACGTAATTATGACGTTTGCATGCGCGGTGTTTACAGAAAGTATTTTATATTTATCAGAAACTGATTTACATTTTCAGTCCCTGTCAGTATAGTAACTGCCACTTTTACGATTCGGATAACGATTCTTAATGTTATTATAGTAACTCTCTATTTTGATATTGGTTACGCTTTGTGTATACAGCCCTAAAACGTAAACCCTGCTCGACCAATCTCTCCGCATTTTTGGTGAGGTCAATCGTGTTTGTACATTATACCTTGATCCAGAGGCTTCAGTGATAATGACGTCAAAATTAGAGTCGATATTCTTAATTAAACTATGTTTATTGGCAGTGAGTACAAACAACAAAATGCAGTCGCCACACACAAATGTAATCCAATTACACTTATCGGTTTATCTCAATTGCACTAAGAAGTGACTGATTATCATATGCAATAAAACTATTTATTGGTCCCGTTACTTTAAGTAATATATACAATTACAAATACCGACACCCTAAAAGAACTAAATCAAACCATAACCAAACGTAATTGAATTACTAGGTCTGAGGGTAACATATAAACACAACACCGCATGCATACAAGATCGACAGACAGATTTTGCCTAATTTGGACTAATTCGAGGGTCTCTTGACCTATGACGACGTCAAATATATTTAGTGTAAGCGTACCGGGGTATGTCTAATATAAAATGTAAATGGTTACAGAACGTGATAAGTATGAGGACTGTAAGTGGTAGCTTTGACCATGCAGGATAGCAAATAAACAGTTCAACGCTTAACACTGTCCCTGTTCTAGATTGGCTGCCTCGTCTCCAGTCTTATGATGTTAATCTTTAAGGACAGCCGCACTGCATTGTGGTTAGGCACCAGCACGTTCGGTCTCTTTATGAGCAACGTGTTCCCAACTTGTGTGGCGTTTGCCGAACAACATTTTAATGTCACTGGTAAGTTAAAAACCAAGCAAGGATAAACTTAAGTGGAAAACGTATTTTTTTAACGATTACTTTTATTTATTTCATTGAAATTTAAAAGCCCGGACGTAATAGATACCTTTTATTAGCCTCGTTCGCTGGGTCCGTACGGCAAGGACTGGACGGAAAGGAAGGGAAGGAAAGAACGAGGATCAATAACTTGCCGTATTAAAAAGGACTGAGCAAACGAAGCTAAGAAGATGTTTGTTATATGGCTTTGTTGATTATTTGAAGCAAGTAAGGCTGCAAATGACAGCTGCTCCAGAACTAGAGGTCCGTACGACTACTTACGGACCTGAAATTGACCAATCACCGCGCGTGAAATCAGTCAGCCATATAATAAGGTTAAATATGTCACTTCTTAATTGTTCTTTCCAAATTCTTGTTATCACATTTCAGCTTTGTTTTAATGTCCAAATACGGTAATCCTAACCGGCATACGAGCATATACAGTTACCTTCAACCCCATATATGGCAACCCTAATCTTTAGACAGTAAAAAGGCCTGTCATGTTCCCACTAAAAACGGAAACGCGGATGTAGATGCCAGCAAAAGGACATTAATGCTGGGACGCAAGTGAAGCGAGTGACGCAGGCAAGTAAGGTGCGCATGCTCTGCGTGTGAACCATTTTCGTTCCCAGTGCCCACGCGGTCTACAGCCAAACGAAGGGTTCTGGCAGCATTGGTAACAGAATAAGAGGCTCTCTAACTTTTGGTTGACACTAAAACTACTCATTTCGCGGCGAATTAGTTTTGAGAATGAGTGTTGCTAATTCGTGGTTATTTCTAAAGGATTTAAACGATCTGTTCCGGATCTGAGGTGTATAATGAAGAATGTTGCATGGGACCGAAAACTGAGACAATCTTTGACTCCCGTTATCGATGTGGCCAAAGCGTTCCGTTCGGTTGTTGACCGCGTTGGCTCCGGATACGAAAATGTGTGTTAACAGGCCCTAACTTTCTCTTACATTTCTTTCAGGAACAGTTACCTGCATATTCGTTGTTTCCGCGGCCATCGGGGAGATGATTATTCCGCTGGTGGTTGGCAAAGTGTTCGACTTCTTGGGTCCAGTCAGCTTCCTTGCAGAGGGTTGTATCTTATGTTTCGCTGCAATAGGGGCTTACTTGGCCATTCTTGTTATGGGCAAAGGACTCAAGTCGAATGATTTACGATTGCCGAGAGAAACAGGTAAAGTTTCATATTGATCTAAGCTTCATTTTAACCATCAAGGATTTTACGCTAGAACTAGAAAAGTCATATTTTTCACCTGTTTCGTTGATGCTTTCCCCGTCTTATGCTGTTTTATGGTCATCTTAGGTTTAACTTGCATCCTTCGCAATCATCCAGCTTTTCTGTCACCTTTACTGAACTCATCTTTTCTCACTCCTCGACACTCTACTAAGCTCTTGTGTCTTAGTCTTTTTTTTTTCTTCTTCTTCTTCTTGTTCTCACTTGTTCTTGTTCTTCTCGTTCTTCTTGTTCTTAATCTTCTTCTTCCTTTTTTCTGTATCTCGTTCTTGTTCTTGTTGTTCTTATTTTGTTGTTGTTAATGTTGTTGTTGTTGTTGTTGTTCTTCTTCTTCTTCCCTTCTTCTTCTTCTTCTTCTTCTTCTTCTTCTTCTTCTTTGTCCTTCTCATGCTCCTTTTCTTCCTCGGTTTACAATGCACCGCAGTACAATAAGGCACAACACAACACATTCTGAGAAGAAGGGGTCATTGGAAGGGTGCATACCATATAGAACTAGCTACAGACTAAACCAGAGAACACAACAGAAGCGTTAATCGCTCTCTGATTTTTAAAGTAATACAAAAGAAAT
>JAOBYE010555526.1:37500-43257 GCA_025403585.1 Parazoanthus swiftii
CTGTGGAGGAGGCTAGCTACACATCCACTAAGCTTGGTGCCATATTGGACGAGTTATCAAAGAAGCACTGGGGAGAGACGAAATTCAAAAGGAAAGAGGGGAGAGGAAGGGGGTGGGTACAACGCAGTCAACAAAAACCACCACAGTCCACACTTTCAGTCAGTCGAGAAGGGAGAAACGAGCGGCGAAGCCGCGAGAACGGGTCGGCGAGCGAAGCGAGCTGCGAAAAGAATTCCCCTCACGTCTCTCTTCGTTCTCCGAATTCGCCGCTCATTTCCGTCCCTTCTCGATTGACTGGAAGTGGAACGTCGAGCTACGCAGGCTACAAATAGTTTGGAGCTTGACCCCGGAATTGATCCGTGTAAATGCAGTATTATTATCTTTCTGCTCGAGCTCAATAATCGACAAGTGTATGCTTATCGTTTGTCATCGCTTGCGTTATGAGCCGGCTAATTTCTTTGTTCTGGCGTCGTTTGAAAGACAATCAAGGAAAGAACCTGAAAGTAAGGCTATATTTAAAAATGAAAGTCAAAAGCACGGTGATATTCCAATTTCTCTACCTTCTATCGGTTACCGTAGACAGAATCCTTATCAGGTCTGTCTATATGTCGGTCGTGCCAGCCACACTTAGCTAGCCACACTCGACTCTGCTATGTGACTGACATGCGATACTTTGATTTCTAAAAAGACAAGTATCGAAATTTTTGGTATGGTAATCATATTCATAACCTCGGTGATGCCAATGGAAACTACAAATGTTAGAAACAGATTTCAGTTCACCAGTTTCATCCGTGTTTGCTTGTATTTATAAAGTAATATTATATTGCAAACTTTATGATTTATTCAACAAGTGTTGATACAGTATCTAACTATATTTTGCAACACTTTAGCTTACCACACTCGTACTCGCCAATGGCAACGAGGGTAAACATTTGTTTTTTTATTTTTAAAAACTAGCCTTACAGTCAGTATACATCAAAAATATTATGTATTCTTTTAGTGAAAGAGACTGTGGGTTGCCAAAAAGAAGAAGAATTAAGATCGAATAAATATGAGCAGTTATATAAAGAGAGTCTCATCCAAACAGCTAGCTACTTTGTTTTGAAAAAAAGCCAGAAGAGTGGATTTCCTTTCGGTCGCGATCGCGCGTGGTATTTGCTATTGCACAATCTTAAAATACCTAAAGCTGTAATTTGAAGCGACAAGCCAGTAAAGATTGGAAGACAATTGTTGTGCCGATAAAGGTACACGTCACTCTAACTTAATTTTAAAATACTGGTTAACTATAGAACAAAGGCTTCTTCGAAACCGGTGTTCGTGTGGATTGATTCTGCCGTGCAATACCTCTTGCGTGTCTGACCGGTTTTCATTGGTGAACACGCACGCTTGCACAATAAAACACGCACAGAGAGGGGCAGATCCTTGGCAGAGTCAGACAATCATCCAATCACAGTGCGGAATTTTGACCACGTGTCTATCTTCCTGTCCGATTTTTCACGAAGTGTTCTGGAGACAGTTTCCTGCTGAGGGAGTCTGCGAATTCAAGTATCGCAAGAACGTGGAACTTGCTTTTGGTTCCCTCTTTTTTCTGTCTTTAAATAGCGGCGTTTGTGCGAATTATGCTGGCTGCCCGTCATTTCTTACAGCAAGCCGCAAGACGTTCGTTTCACACAACTGCAAATAGAATGGCAAAACCGAATTCGCTCAACATCGCCATTATTGGACAGTCTCAGTTCGGCTTGGAAGTGTATAAAGTTCTTCGCCAAAAGGGACATAACATTGTTGGAGTTTTTACAGTCCCAGACGTAAAAGGAAAACCCGATATCCTTGCTCAAGGTGCAGCAGAAGATGGTGCAAGAGTATTCAAGTTCAGACGATGGCGAAACAAAGGCGAAACGATCAAAGAGGTTCTAGAGCAGTACAAGGAAGTGAAGGCCGACCTTAATGTCATGCCCTTTTGCTCGCAGTTCATACCAATGGATGTGATCGATGCTCCTAAACACGGCTCAATTGTTTATCACCCCTCGATTTTGCCGAGACACCGTGGTGCGTCGGCAATCAACTGGTGAGTCATTACTAAACAGTGTAAATTTAAATGAATCTCGAATCTTTTCTGTTGCATTGTTTTACAAACGCTTTTGTTTATTTTGCTACTTAGTTCTTTTGGCATTGCACAAAGCTATCGGAAACTGACGCGCTGACGGTTCTAATAACTAACTGGAAATTAAATTATTGCAAAGGATGTTAATTGGCCTTGCTTTGAAATAGTGATAGGAGGGTTTAGTTTAATATCAAGTGTGTAATGGCGGCAGTTATGGTGACTCATCGCTGGAAACGGAATTCATGAGATGCGTGACATTGGAAGATTGTGTACACATAGTGTACTGTACATAGCAATCTCGACAAGAATTTTGGGGGCCGTTGTTATGAACAAAGATGTAATAGCACCCCGGAATAACAGTGTCTATTGGAAGTAAAATGCCCGTCTAGACGTGTTCTCCCAGTGACCAGTATCTTGTCTCCATCAATCAGTCAATCAATCAATCGATTTATTCATATATGCTGTGATACAGCACAATAATAGTTTTTAAAAAGTGAGCCAAAGCCAATATAGCTTTAACCCTGAAATTCCTAATATGGCAACACCTCGGCTGGGAAAAATTGGCAAGTCAGGGATCAACCATGCAGTGCTACTAATTAAGGGAATGGTTCTTTACACAAACACTTGACTGTGTGCCTGTTTCTCAAAACATAATTTCCATTGCATTGCTACAAATACATCAGACTTTATCAGTGCACGCTCATGACAGTTTCACTGCAAATTATTCACATTTTCTTGAATTGTTATTTTACTTTTACAAAACCATAGAAACATTTTGTCATTCAGTAAGATGAGATCACACATAACATGCTGCCAGTAGGTTTAGTCATTGATCCTTTCAATTTGGTGGTTTAACTGGCTGTCCTTTAATTGAAAACTGTGACATTTGTTTTCACCGGAATCTCTTATTATCTGATAAATTTAAAAATAAAACAAAAGCAACAGTTTCATCAGCAATGACAACATTTGTATATTAAACTGGTGCATAATAATAATAACTGTATATTATTTTATTTGGTACTGTATGGCAAAAACAAGCCTACTAAAATGTCTTATTAAATTATCAACAAACACAGAAAATTCACAATTTTCTCAGCACAATAATTTTGGTTGTTCTTTTCTCACAATGTTTCTTTCTAAATTCCACTCAATTTTATGGCATCCTGTTAGAAGCCCTAACTTATACACATCATATTATTTTTTTGAGCCTGGTGAATAATTACATAAAATTAAATAACAATAAAGTGAGCCATGTACTTTCTTGGCTAACTTCGAGTTGCTCCTTAAATCTCAAATCAGAGAGGGTCTCTCTTAAATTTGGGTTAGTTAAAAGGCATGAAATGATGTCGTACTAAGTATTCAGCTTTTTCTTAAGGTGGTTACACATGCACATCAGGCTAACTGTCAGTACTGTCTTTCCCTGGTGGTTTTACCAGCTCTCCCAGGCAATATATTTATAGGTCTTTACTAACTTTAGTCTTGTGAGAGAGTACTTAAACATCCTCTATTGTATATGTACCTGGTTTCCCCACCAAAGTACCAATGTTCTTTTCCGAGGCTTGACAAACAATAAAACACTGACATTAGCAGAGACTTAATTTGTATACATGTAACACGATTCCACTTGCTCTACTCCTTCAAGCTACCTTTTCCAATATATTTTTTTTCTGGTTGAAAAAAGTTCATACATATGAACAACCTTTTCTGTTTGTTAGGACATTGATGGAAGGTGACGAGGAAGCAGGTTTTACAATATTTTATGCGGATGATGGACTGGACACTGGCCCCATCCTGTTACAGAAGAAGGTTGATGTGTGGCCCAGCGACACTGTCGACACCTTGTATAACCGGTTTCTCTACCCAGAAGGCATTTCAGCGATGGTAAGTAGACTGTAGAGGGTAAACATAACATTTGTTGCAACACTATATTTGACGGGCTTGGCACTTCCGGTCAGTTTTATTTTCGAGCTGGTATCTCGATTTTATGAATAGGCGATGGATGATCCTCTGAACACGCAATACTTTTTAGTCAGTGGAGATACCTACTTTCAGCAGCTAAGGAGCGTGTGATCAGGCCCCGTGATCAGTGAGGGAGCGGCGTGGTTATGCAAAGCCAAAGGGCGAAGAAGAGAAGTTGCAATTGTTAAAGTCGGGAACTTGAATGAAACATGCACTTTGTGACGTTTGTTTCTGTGAGTTCTTGCTCGCAGCACTTCACTTTCTCTAAGAAATTACTAGTATAGAATTTCTTTAATAGTTACTAAGTATAACTTATTCTCAAAGATTTTTTTTGTCCAGCTTCACTCTTGAACCTTTTCCATTCTGTTGAAAAGAAATGTCATGTATACATGTTATAATCTACACTTTGTGAACATAATTATGAAGTTTACATTTTTGTTTCCAAATCAATTAAAAGTTAAGTTTGCATACCAGATTAAACAATTTTTAAAAAAATATTTATTTGCGAGTGTGTACATAGTGTTTTTTCAGAGATTTGCAACTACATATTTTTGAGAAAAAATTTGAAACAATCAATCTGATCAAGGTATATTTTATTGAAAACTTTATGGGCCACATATTTTAATATGTTTTTACTGGCAATGATGCATTCACTTAGTACAGACATGTATAATATAAATAATTGTTCCCTTTTTGTAGGGAGAAGCAGTTGACCTTATTGCTGAAGGAAATGCACCTAAAATTACTCAGCCTGAGGAGGGAGCAACTTATGATCAGATGTGGAAAAAGAAGGAATTGGCCAAGGTATTGCAACTGTACACAATCCCCCTTTGATGTGACTTTTGAAACTTCACCCTCTCAGCCCCAAATATGTCATATGACATATACATGTATTGCTGTATTCTCCTGAACTGTCCCTATAGTTTCCTTGTAAAAAGGTTGGGAGAATTTGTTTTTCATCTTTGATAAATTTCTGTGTATGATCAATTACTTTATTCTTATTACCAAATGACTTACAGTACTTTGTGTTAACATATGTTTATTTAATGCTAAAATTGTTAATGAATTGTTGAGAGACTGTTAAAATATTTATTTTAGTTCTGTGACTTATAATACCCCCTTACCTCCTTGTTGGAATTTGACCAAGAAATTTTGCCAATTGTTGCAGATCGATTGGAACAAGCCTGGTCTAAGTCTCCACAATTTCATTAGAGGAAATGACAAGGTACAGCTACAGTATAATATCCTGATGGTACATACCTTTGTACAGAAAAGCCTTTAACCTTCTCACTCATACCAAGTTATCAACATGCGCTTTAATAAGTCTAGCTTCTTGCTGATCTTTACAAATGTAAATGAGTTACATTAGGGTTCTAACTTCATTTTTCTATAAAAATATTCTAGCTCCCAGGTGCCTGGACATTGGTGAATGGAGAGGTAAGAATCACAGAGTTTGGCCATTTTTTCAAATGACAGAAAATGTTCCTCAGGACATCTATGTTGTTTGTATTGTTTGTTATGTGTATAAATTACAAGGGTCAAAGTTGATTTTTCATAAAACTGTAGTTCATACTTTCTGCTATAACAAAAGCTGGTAGAGCACAAGTTAGATAACTATATTAACCCCTAGATCATTTAATTCGGGGGCTCTTACCACACGGACTGGGGGGGGGGGGGGGGGGGGGGGGGGGGGGGGG